>APFE031637660.1:81428-193007 GCA_000404065.3 Pinus taeda
ATTAATAAATTCATAGCAAAGTCATGGAGGCTTTTGCCCCACACCAACCTCTAGCACCCAAAACTCGCTGAAACCTCTACCAGCCCTCCAAGGAGGGGGTTCAGATTTCAAATTTTTCTTCTCGATGGAAATCAAATGAGTGAGACTGTATATGCCTGCTTCCACACCAAAGTCTAAGGTTTAACGCAGGTGGAAACATCTATCAGGCCCCCTAGGTGGTCACCTCAGATTTCAAACTTTTCTTCTATCCATCAAATATAGAATCTGCTGATGAAAAATAAATGAATAAAAATGGTATATGTTTAAATCACTGATCTGCTAAAATCCAACCATAAAAATATACAACCCAGCTCATTTAATATTTATTAACAGATTAATTATTTTCAATATTTCTTCCACACCCTCGGCAGTTGGTACCCAGTCCTGCGAATAACGTACAATAAATCTATTTAAATTAAATTTATGCCTTAAGTTGCACACAGATGTTCTGTCTGAGCGGATCTTCCCTCCTGTGTTTATGTCTCAATTTACTAAACCCTAAAAATATATTATACCTTAATTTACAAAACACTAAATATATTAATTTGTAAGCTGATGTCAAAGACCTGAATTTTTTAATCATAACATGATTGTTTAATAATAAAAACTAAAGTTTAAGGTTCTTTCTAAACTTCTGGAATCTTCCAGAACGTTACCTCCCCAATTTATGGCTACAGTTTTGTCGATTCAATGTATGTGGTTGCCAAAAATTTGAATACCATTTTCCAGCTCAGATACAAGCACCTTTGTTACCATAGCCGATGAGTTACGAACATCAGAATTTTAGAATTTTATAGGACGTGAAAAGGCACGAAACCATTTTGATTTGTCGTGTAGGCATATACATTAAATGCGGACAAATTCCATTTTCATCTTTCCTCATATAGAGGATTAAATATCAAGTCAGCTAGCACTATAGAAATGGAGTGGTTCAGGAGAGTCCACAGTATGGCGACCACCACCGATCACCGTTTAGTTCTAAATTTTTATAATTCTTGGTATTAAATTGTATTTAATTTTTATTATTAATATTTTGATAAATTTTAACAATAATAAAATTGGTAATTTAGATTAAATTTTAAAATTTCATAATTTTTGTAATTTATTATAATATTTAATAATAAACTTCAAAAAACCTTTTCATAAATTTATGTATTTTATTTACACTTATAATATTTTTTAAATTTAATAAATTTTTATTTGATATTAATACATATATTATGTATATAATATCTTTATGTACATATTCTGCTTATCTAATTTTTAATATATCAAATATATTTATCTTTGTTTTGAGGATGAATCACATTGGATGGTTTTAAAAGTCAACCAAACAACAAATTATGTGATTAATCTAAATAGTATCACAAACAATATGAATAACAAATGTCTTAAATCAAATATAATAAATAATATATTAATTTACACATTATGATCTTAAGCTATATATTAAATTATCTTTCTCTCATGTTAGTCATGATTGACTCGGTCAATCATAGTCAACATGTACATTGTGTTCCCACATTATTAATGGAAGGCATTTTGTTGAACAGACCTATAGTTAACCATACAAATCATCCCAACATGTTAATAATCAACCAAAGTCAATCATATTCAACTATAGTTGAAAAGTGTGCAACAAGAAATGTTAAATTTAGAATGTGCTAAAAATAGACTGGCTAAAACTAACACGTCTAAAAATAGCAGTTTGGCCAGTGAGGTCATTGGCCACATTGGGTGAGAGGTGAAACTGCTAAAAATAGAAATTTCTAAAAATAGCATTTTTGGGTCCCTTCCTATTTAAAGTTGTCGCTAGTCTATCTATAGGAAGAAAATTAATTTTGGTCTTAACAATTTGAAATATTAATTAACTAATTCTCCATGAGTTAATTAGTTAAGGAAAAGCAAACTTGAAGTCTTTGTGAGATCATGCAACTATTTTCTCCCTTGATTAAAGGAGATAAGATTCAGTTCTATAATGAGAGAATAAGTTAACTTAGTCCTAACTAGTCAAGCCTAGTTAGGTTATTTTAACAAGTTGTTAAAATAATAAAATATAGTTTGTTAATGCTTGGATGCATGTGACAACTATTATTTTAGATAACTAAGGATACACCCATGGATAACTGTTGGATGTCAGTTCTATCAGAGACCCAGTTGAGATCAAATGTGGGACAGTGTACTATCAGATGCTTGGATATTTCTAGTAAGTATTCCTTGCATGGAGAAGGATCTATTATAGGAGATTAGAGGACTTGTGGCCTATATATTGAGGCTTAAGTAGTCCATGATTTTCATATTCTGATTGAAGATCATCAGAGTACAGAGAGAGTAGGATAGCTATTGAGTCGATTCTTTTTGTATTGTGAAGAGTTAATAATACATGGTTGGGATTTTATGCTAGTGCTTTCCCCTGGATATATCTTGTGTTATGTGTGATTATTTCTCTTGATCAGTTATGCATGTTTCTACTTGATGTTGCTCATGAATTCGATTATGCTTCCGCTTAATGTTTTGTAGAACTAGAACAAGTATTATGCTTTAGGACATTGCATATATCGGTTTGTTCTACAGTTGAAATTTCTACAACTATAACCAACCATGGTTGAAATTAATCAAATTTAGTCAACCATGGTAAAAGTATTAAAAGATTTAGTAATAATAAAAATGATAATTATAACAATAATTTATAACTTTTTTCAATAGTATAACCATATTCAACCATGATCGAATTAGTTCAACTATGGTCATCAATGGTCACCATGGCCTCCAATGCTTAACAACATGGTTAACTGTAGTGAACATGGTCAACCACATTTATTTATAGTTAAACATAGACAACCATGACTAACAATGTTCACCCACAGTCACCACAATTTACCATAGACATCACAATGTGAAAAACATTATTGGCCATATACAACATGTTAAAAAATTAGCATTGCAATATCACAAAGATGTATCAATGTCCCAAACTACAAAAAAGTTTGTCAATCTTTATGTAAATAGATGTAGTTAAAAAGGTCATGAGCTCAAGATATAGATTTTATGGGCAATCCTACTTCTCGAGTAAAATTTTTATGATGAGTTTCCTTTTAATATTTCCATTCTCATGACATTTGAATTTTATTTTTATCCATATTTAAATATCATGTATTATGTATTTTTGTTAGCTTTTTGTTATGAATGTAAAAATATTTTTTCTTGTTATCATAAAATAATCATCAACCAAGTAATATCATAAATGTATATGTTTTATATTACCTTAAATGAAATAGATTTAGACATGTTTATTCCCAATTCCAAATTGGCCAATGATTTGGTGCAATTATGTATATCATTATTACATAATTTCAAATATTTTACAAATTATGCTAAACCATTCTTGAAAAGTTTTCAAGTAGCTTGGCCAAACTCATTAACTATAATGTATTTTGAAGAAGAACAATCAATATTAGCTTTCAATTTGGTGAGCCGGACTTAAGGAGGACCTTATAAATAATAAAAACAAGTTTGAAGCAATTTTAAATAAGAATTTGGGAGGATTCTAACATTCCAAGCAATAATAATATGTAGGCATAGATTTTGAAGAAATTCATAATCTTTTGACAAGGAAAAAGAATATATCTTTCGTTCAGACATGTTGACACCTAAAAGGCACAAATCTAGTTGTATTTAAATTCAAGTGTGAATGTATTGAAAGCATCATAGCCTTGGTAACCAAAAATTTCTGATTTTGATATCCAACCATAAAATAGATTTATCTTTTAATCAAACCAATAAATAAACCCATTTTATAAAAATTGAGACCTATCAACATTGTTCCAATAATAAAGAAACTACATAAAACTCTCAAAATCAAACAAAAAACAACTATTTCACCTACATAAATAAGTATAGTCAATGTTTTATATTGAATGCAAATGGCCCATGGGTGTAGACATGTTGTGTGAGTCTCAACCTTTAAGCTTCAAGCATCAAGCTTCAATGTTCACACTTTATGCTAGAGTGTGTGTAATGTAGGATCACATGGTGTGAATAAATGTAGAAACAAGATTTTTCTAATAAGTCCAAAGATACAATATGGATGAATATATGCTTCTCTTGAAGCCTTATATAAAATTCCTCGTACTGTGGGTCTTCTCTAATGCAATACTTATCTTGGAGTCTCAACAAATAGAATTACTATTCTTTTTTTTATATAAATTTGTTTATATATGTATTTATGTATTTGGATGAGGTAAAATTTCAAGTCACTCATCAAATTGACAACTTTAAAATCTAGGTAATTATGATTAGTGTTGTACAAATTTTAAAATGGTCAATATTTGACAATTAAATAAAAAAACATGGGTAAATACCCATCAAATTTAACTCTTACATGAACTTGATAATAAGGAATACAAACACATTCCAATTTAGAACAAAAGAAAAAGATAGGTTAAATGCATAACAACACAATGTTTATGAAACAAGATCTTAAAATGTGGAAAAAACAATAATCACATATATTAATAATACATTAATCTGCACATTACCCTACATATTACCTTACACATTAATATACACGTTAACATATTGATAACATATTAAATATACAATAACAGATGTCACCTATGGTTGGATATGGTTAAAATGAGCAACAAAGTCAATCATAGTCAACATCGGTGCCAATATGACAAGAAACAACATTTTTCCCAACATGAAAAAAAAACTAACAATATTGCAATGTGATGAACAATGAACCATAGTCAACTAGGTTAACCTAGGTTTACAAGGTCTATTATACATTGATAACATATTGACTATACATTAATGTATAAATTAACACATGTAACCTATGATCGACCACCTATGTTTGATTATGGTCAACTATAATTTACATTGTCAACCATAGCTAACATGAGCAACAGAGTAAACCGTATTCAACATGGGTGCCATGGAAGACAATAGTAACCATAGGAATTAAGTTTAATATTGTTCCCAACATCAAAAACAATAAAAAACTTTGCAATGTGACAAACAAGAAAGAAAGATGTAATTTGATGAACAACAAACAACATCGCAATTGGAAAAAACAATGACGTCACAATGTGATGAACAAGAAATAATGTTTTGATTTGATAAACAAGAAATGACATCACAATATGATGAACAACAAACAACGTCATAATATAGTAAGCATGTCTTTTGGATTAATCACATCAATATTATTTTGTGGACATTTTGAACCAACTAATGCGGTTCATCCTCAGGACAAAGGTGAAAAAATCCATAGATCCTAATGAATAAATATCAAGGGTGCATCAGAGTCCAAAATTAGCCATTTGGAACTAGTTATATAATTAATAAATTAATATTCATGCATTCTTTTAATTCTAATTAAAGACTAGTTGTTATAAATTAGTCGTTAATTATTTACATAAATATGACAACCACATTCAACTAGGTTGACCTACTTCTACTAGGTTAACCATGGTTTACTAGGTTGACTTAGATTGACCTACTTTGAAATAGATTTAGTAGCTTTACCTATGTTTAATAGGTTTACTAGGTTTACATGATTTACTAGGTTGACCTATGTTTATTAGGTTGACCTACGTTTAATAGGTTTACTATATTTAATAAGTTGACTTAAGTTACTAAGTTAACCATCGTTGAATAGGTTGATCTAAGCATCTAGGTTTTCCATGTAGACTTAGGTCTACCTCATTAACCTAGTTTGACATACGTTTCATATTTTTTCTAGGTTTAATATGTTTGATAGGTTTATTAGGTCGACCTATGATAATGTTGATATTGTTGAAAATCCACCAACAAAGTGGGTATCCTCGATATGAAGTCTCAACTAGAACTCACACCATTTGGAGTAGGAGCCCCAACTGGGAAATAAGTTTGGTTTCCATTACTCTTAGGGATTTACCTTGGCTACAATTATTAACATAAGATATTATGCAAACGATCTTTGAAAAAGGAAACTAAGTTAACATTGTGAGGCATACGATTGCAATGTATATAAGGTACTTTCACAACAAGGAAAGAAATAGTGAGCCTATAAAAGAAAAGTAACAATATTATCCTAAAAGAGACATAAAAGAGAATGGATAGAATCATTTATTAAACTATAAATTAGTTCACAAGATAACAATGAAAATAAAAGAAAATAACAAATCACACTAAACCAGATGCATACAAAAGCCAACAAAATAATTCATTTTCATTAATATGTGCTAACATAAACATACACCACAAACAATGAAAGAATAGTCTTACAATCATTCACGACATATGCATGAATGTGCACTGGCTCTAAGAGCTTCATATATTAATTTAAAGTCCCAAGATACAAAATTACAATGATGCAGAACTAGCCCCAATAGTGGATCATTAAGTCACCACTTGCTCCTCCAAAGAAAGATTTTCTCTCCAATTCCAAGCTAGAGAAGACAAGGTGAAAAGTCCAAAGTCCCTTCTCTTAAGCTATGAGGGTGTATTTATAACTAATGAGGTGACTCTTCACATCCCATGTGACTCTTGACCTCCCTCATGAGTCTTGAGCTCCTAATATGAGTTTTCGAATTCCTATGTGGGCTTTGAGCTTCTACATGACTTTAGAACTTTCTAGTGACCTTTCACATTCCATGTGGAACCCTTGGGCTTCCACATATTTTCTCACTTTTTTGAAATTACATAATTACATTCCACAAGTGATGTGGAAAAATACATTGATACATATGACTTTTGTAATGACACTTTGAGAAGAAATGACTTGGTGAGGATGACATAAGATTTCATATTACATAAAGGTCAATCTCTTTTATTTGTCATTGTGACTTTGAATTCTTCATGATATATCTTTTCTTATTCTTCATCTCCACCCTCAAAAGGGTCTAGATGAGTGTTGGAACCTTCCAAGTCAGCATGAGTTCTCATCTTTTTGTTTGGCCAAGATTTTTTATGTCCTTCATGATGGTTCGTCCTTTTCCTTCTTCTTCACAAGTGCTCTCTTGTAGCCTATCATTCATGAGTTACCTTAAGAATCGCCCTGCCATGTTAAGATGGTAACACCTGCAAATGAGTTCCACTCATGACAAGCCAACTTCATTATGAAAATCATCTATTCTACCTCATCCTACTCATGGAAAGTGTTGATTATGATAAGGTAATTTGCAAGGGATTTAATAAAAATAAGCTAATAATTGCATAGTTAAGGTCTATAAGAACCAAAGCATGATCACACTATCTTCTAGAACTTTGTAATGCACAATTAGAGAAGGCTTATCGAGGTCATGTGTAGTGGGTAAGTGTAGGAGACAAGTTGATGAGCTTGCGGATTAAGGATGCACAAAGCATAGTGCTCAAGGAAGAGGAGGCATGGATTGCATAGTTGAGCTTCACAGAGACCAAGGAATGGCCTCAATATCCACTAGAACTATGAAATGCATAGTAGGGGGTAAGGGAGGAAATAATAGTACATGGTGATGGGTTTTAGTTAGCATGAGAGGTAGGACTAGCCACTATAATTGCACAATGCACATTTATTGAGGAGGAGGTTCCAAGGATTGTGCAGTTGAGGGTTGTAGTGACCTAAAGGTGGCCTACTTCTCACTATAACTATGTAATGCACATTAGGAGGCTCACTTTGTGAAGGGTTTTCACAATTCGGAATGTTAGGGTGACAAGGGAAGCAGGTTTGGGCACTGTAACTGAGTAGTGTGCAATGCTTGAGGAGGAGGCTCAAAAGACTACGCAGTTGTGCATTGAAAGAGTATATAAGAGGCTCCACTATCCATTATGGTTGTATATTGCACAAAGCAAGGTAAGACTGACCAGGACTACCTATTGGGCAAGTTTAACTAATAGATTTCAGTGACTAAGCACTAGGATCACACAGTGCATAGTTGAGGGAGACTGTCCTCTTGCACTGTGTAGTGTATAGTTCCATAAGGCAGAAGGTGCTTGAATGTATCTTAGGACTGCACAATGCATAGTTAGAGGAGGTATAAAGGTTAATCCTTGATTAGGCAACTCTCGAGGACAGAAAGAACTCCAAAAATGAATTAGTGTGGGACTGGTGAGATAATAAGGTAAGAGTGAAAGTATATCACATGACTTGAACACGGTCACACACTCATAAATGGTAAGCCACATGACAAGGAGATAAAAAGTACCCAAAATTAACAAGTGTACTTTGAAATTACACTTGTCTCTGAGTGCAACAATTGAAACATAACTTTGTGATACTTAGTATACAAGTTATGACACAAGTGTTTACTACAGCAAGAAATTGCGCTAAGATATGGGAGAGTGTCTAATGCATATTCTTATGATATGTAAGATACTCTAATATGGAAGAGTGCACTAGAGATGCCTCTAGTGGTGTGATAAATTATGACACATGCAGGAGTGGAAACAATTAAAAGCGACACTTGTGATAGTAAGAATAACTTAAAACAACACTTGAAAAGGATAAAGAAAAAAAAAGTGACACATGGCAAAGATAAATAACGAAAAATAGGCACTTGAAAAAGTGAAATAAATAAAAAGTGAAAATCATGAATGTGAAAGAGACACTTGTGAAAACAAAATCGTGCAAAAGTGACAGTTGATAAAATTCACTGGATGATGATACACTTGTAACTTGGAGTGAGAGAGACTATCAACTAGAATTGCACAATGCCTGTCCATAGTGAATGCGTAGGTTGTTGTCCTTCTCAGCTGTGCAAGCATTGTTATGAAGGATTGTGCAATGTCTGAGAGCTACACAATGTCTACCACTAAATAATATAGAATTACTATTACCAAAGCCTTTGTAGGAACTATCTTCCAAGGTTGTGCA
Source organism: Pinus taeda (assembly GCA_000404065.3). NCBI lineage: Eukaryota > Viridiplantae > Streptophyta > Pinopsida > Pinales > Pinaceae > Pinus > Pinus taeda. Next base: position 90,307 of record APFE031637660.1, read on the forward strand.
ATGGTTGTCTTCAAAGGATGGACATGGACTGATAGGCTTGCTATAATTAGGTGTGATTACGAAAGCATCAAAAGCTAAACATGTGTAAGCAAGTGGCTTCAATAGTTAGAATCTCATAAGAAGATTTGAACCCTTATAAAAGCATTAACCACTCACAAAGTGACGATGAACAACTTGAGGTGGCAGATCATAAGATCACAAGGAGGCTCCAAAATTAAAGTATAGAAAAGAAATTGGACGATGTTTGTCACAATGAAAACACATGGCAACACACTAGAAGAACACCAGCTTTTCTTTTTAGGTCTAGATTTAGGCATAGAATCTAGTCTTTTAGGAAGTATTGATTCACTATGTGAATTTCCTCATCTTCCACATTTATTTTAGTTATAGATGTAGTCTCTCCCATTTTGTTTCTTGGCTAGACACATTTACAAGGCTTACCATATCCAATTGTTTCGATTCAGGAGAAGTATAGGATATATTCATGAGTTTAAGATCATCAAAATTTTAGTTCCATATCTGGTGTTTCTCCTCTATCAGCGGGACTATTCAGTACCTCAATGGAGTCACTATGGGAACACAAGCATTTCTTTTCTTACAGTGAGTATGTTCAGTACCACAAAAAAGTTAGTTTCTTCACCTCTCTATGCAGGAAGCCTCTCTCTTTTTTCACCATTTATTTTATTTTCAATATTCTCTTTGGAACTTTATCGTCATTTATATTTCGAAGGGTGGAAGAGGGATCCTAACGTATTGAGAGAAAAAGAGGTTATACACTCAGAGGTTGTTATAACCTCTAAAATTAATATGTTCTCTTTTACTTTTCTCCTTTCCCTTCTCTACTCAATTGGATTGACAAGTGAAACACCATTCAATTACCATACCGAGTCAAGGAATGAAGATCTTAAAATGGATATGGGCATCGTGGTTATGCTTATAGCTTTCTATTTGAATGAATCGTATTTTCCATTCAGAGATCATTGCCTTTAAAGCTATCAGACCCAAGTGAAGAAGACGGACAAAAAATTAAACACGCGTTGATGTGTCTGAGAAATCCCTTTCAAAGCTTTGCCATATTATTTCTTGAGCTAGACAAGAGCAATTTCCATGCATGGTCTTATTTAATATTTAAAACACGAAAGAAAAAACATGACATAACAAGAAAAGGAAAAACATGAAAAGGATCATGCAAGAAAAAAACTAAGAGAACAAAGTGAATGCAAATACTAGATGAAGAACAAAATTTAGGGTGAATGCAATGCATAGAAAAACTAAAGTACAACTAGACCTACTCCTAACCTAACCAGCTAGAAGCTTAGGGCTGAGTGAAGTGAAATCTCCAATGTAGCCACAAAAGTTGCTCCCAATTTGCAAGTACAAATATATGAGAAATTAATACCGGTATAAAACAATGTGCAAAAATAAATATATGATCGTGAATAATTTGCACAAAAAGTTGAAGGTCTTTCCTACTAGTAGAAAAATGTGCCATATCAACTAACTTTAACCAGTTTGCAACCTTACCTTTTCGACTAGAAAAACAATCATACAAACCTAATTTTTTTTGTGAATGTATCTTGATCCGTGTCCTCATTCTTAGAAAACATAATGAAAGAATTAAACTTATTATTAATGACAAATGTTGCTAATTAAGATGTTTCTAGCCAATCATAGATTTAATCATGGAATTCGAAACAATCTTTTTGAAAACCCTAAAATTCTTGGGAGAATGAAATTCCAATTGGTGCATTCGAATAATGGGGAGAATCTTGTAAATAAAATATAACCTAATCTCATTCAAAAACCATGTCACAATAGTGAGGACCTCACATAACCATCAACAAATGCTGAAGTGCTTCAATTGCTTGACAAGTATCTGAACAGTGAAATGATAAATCATAAATATCCATGGGTTCAACAAGGTCAATCGATGTAAATCAACTATCATCAATTATACTAGTGGAAAAATGATTATTTAAATTACAATTTTTAGACCCAATGTTATGTTAAAATTGGTGCTTGAAATACAAGATTCGTGATTCTCGATAAGCTCCCTTTGTGTCCAATTCCATACCAGACATGTAATATGAAATCCTAGGGAATTAAAAACATTTTTTGGCCTTGTAAATATAGGAAATGAGTTACTAACAAAAGCCTAGAAGGATATGTCAAATAAAATATAGTATCCATATCAACACGAGGGTTCTGATTCACTAAATGATTCTAGCATTGAATGACATGCAAAAGGATTGATTTTTCAAGAGAAAAAATGATTAGCTTCAAAACATACATAAGAAGAATAAGGAGTTGATTGCTCACGGAAGAGCTTGAGAGGGAGAGATATTTTGGGAAATGATGATCTATGTCTCGATAATTAGAAATGAAAATTTAAAAGCTATGTATATCTATGAAAGGTACATGCTCCAATCTTGTATTTGATGTAAGGGATTTGCATAAATAATAATTAGACAAATAGGAACCTTTAGCTCCATCTTGAATATTAATAAGATTGAATTGAAAACGCCATAAATCCTTGAAAAATGAACTTAGATCCAATGAAATGAAGTTGAGAGAAGAGTTATGTAAGACAATTCTAATCTGACCTAGTTCAGAGATCCTAACACAACCATCAACTGAAGTTGAAGCGCGTCAAAATCCTGGAAAGTCCCTAAACATTCAAATGTCGAATGATTTAAATTTGAAAGCATGATTAGATAAGCCTTTGTGTGAAGAAAACTATCATAAATTATTCCAACAATATTAGATGGGAGTTATCAGAATCAACAATTTCATCAGAAGTCTCAACCTCACCAAATATATTACCTAAATTGTAATAAATATGTTTATTAATTTTTGCATCAACTCCATCATTATGCGAAATCTTATCACTTTGTGTGGACTTAAAATTTAATTCATTAGAATGTAGATTAGAAGAACATGATATATCAATTGATTCATTACACACATATCCACATAAGGGCTAGTGAGATGAGGAAGAAGTTCATGTGAGAAACTCACTTATGATTGGATCAAATTTGAGATCAAAGCTTTACAAATACAAGTATTCCTGTGAAAAGAAGAGGTCATCCAATATATTTGGGAACTCATCACCATGTATATCAGTGGAGTCATTGTCTTCAAGGTGATGGTTTCCCAAGAGTTCATTTTGGTTGAGGAATTCAATCCCACTTGACTGATTACTGAGATGTTGTGATTCTTGATCAACAAAGAATGTAGAACCATCATTTTGACATATAGGAATTTGAAAAATAGAAGAGAGATTGAAAGTACCTTCATCCTCTTGCTCCTCTACCTGTTAAATGTTACGACCTTGTACCTGATTACCATGTGAGCAAGAAATTGAGAATCATAAGTATTTGGAGAAATTGTTGGTTGAGTAGTTTGTTTAAACAAATCAAGGTACAAAGAACCATGAGAAGTAAATGATAGAGGATGACAGGTATACCTTGAAGAAATAATATTTTTGATCAAATAAAATTCATGATTAGGATTACACTCATTGATGTCATTTGAAGGAATCAACGGATCATTCTTCACCTTAGGCTCCATTGACTTATTACAACATTCCAAGTTTTCCTGGATAAGATCTTGTCCACGGGAAGGAAATGAAGGTAGGATAAGTGGATCAACAATTCGATATTTAGATTTCACAACTACAACATTAGCACAAGAGACCACTTTATTTGGTAATGAAAAGGGAGGAGGAGAAGGAACAAAAGGGAGAGTTGGTTCCTACTCTAGAATTTGAGGTGTCTCATCATCAAAATAAGTTGGAAGAACCCAATCAGCTAAGAATTCAGATTGTGATTGTTTCAAGGAGATTTGAAATGAGTGTTAAATTTTTTTATTCAAGAAAACACAATCCACATGTTATTCACAGAGGTCATAACATAGGTGAAGGAATCTATTAGGAAAATCCTTTATTGATTCATCATATTTCATTCTAAGTCCATTAATGCTTTCATAAACATCTTCATAATCATACCTTCCAAAGGATTGGTGAAGCTCCTTGAAGAGTTATTCAAATGAATGAATGGAATTGACTAGTAAGGTATGAAACCATAGCTTAACTGGACCTTCGAGTGTGAGGGTGAATAATTTACAAGAAACGTCTTCACAATCCACTTCATGAAATCACAAAATTAAGAAATTGAGATGTATTCTCTGCTATGGATGTTCCACCTTGCCATAAAAATTTAATTGAGACAAGTCATAAATAAGTTCTACGAGGAGTGAAAGATTTTATCTGTTAGAAAAAAATTACGAGATTATGATTTGGTAACGAGCCATTTATGATAAGATATTTATACAGACTCAATGAGATCATCTTATCATCTAACCCTCTTTCTAGCACCAACTATTGAGAGTGTTGGAAATCCGCCAACAAAGGGGGTCTCCCCTATTTGAAGTCTCAACTACACCTCACACTGTAGGAGTAGGATACCCAACTACAAAATAAGGTTGTTTTCCATTACTCTTAGGGATTTTTCTCTGCTAAACTTATTAACATAAGATATTATGCAAACAATCTTTGAAACAAGAAAGTTAACATTGTGAGGCATACAATTGTAGTCTATATAAGGTACTTTCATGACAAGGAAAGAAAGAGTGACCCTCTAGAATAAAAGTATTAGTATTATCTTAATAGAGACACAAAAGCATGGAAAGCATCATTGATTAACCTCTAAAGTAGTTCAGAAGATAACAACGATGATAAAAGCAAATCGCAATGCATATTCAACAAGATGCATACCAAAGCTAATGAAATAGTTCATTTTCATTAGTACGTGTTAACATAAGCATACACTGCAAACACTTATGTAGGAAAGTCTGTAAGCTCTAAGAGGTTCATATATTAAGTGAAATACCAAATATACATGATTACAATGATGCAACACTAGCCCTAATCGTGGAATGTTAAGTCACCACTTGCTCCTCCAAAGAAATATTTTCTCTCTTATGCCAAGCTAGAGAAGCCAAGGTGAAAAGTTGAAATTCCCTTCTCTCGAGCTATGAGGGTGTATTGATAACAAATGAGGTGACTCTTCACCTCCCAAGTGATTATTGACCTCCCTAATGACTTTTGAGTTCCTACTATGAATTTTTGAATTCCTATGTGACCTTTGAGCTTCTAAATGACATTAGACCTTTCTAGTGACCTTAACATTCCGTGTGGGACCCTTGGGCTTCCACACATTTTACATTTTATCATTTTTTGGAAAATACATAATTACATTACATAGTGGAATCTGCCTTGGCGAACCTTAATGATGACAATGACAGGGGTTTCTTATGTGGTGAAGCCAAATCAAACCTGATTGAATTCGATAATGAAAGAGAAAAAATCTTGAAGGAACATGAGGAAACTTGGAGACTCAAGGGTCGTGCAATCTGGCCCAAAGCTGGGGATGAGAGCACTAGGTATTTCCAAAATTTTTTTGAGGGAAGTAAAGCCTCCAATACTATTTGGCAACTGCCCATCCATGATGGAGGTATATCAAAAACATTCCACCAGCTTTCATAGTTGGCCATATCACACTTCCAACAACTATTCAAGGAACCTCCTATTACAAACCTTGATGAGATCATTCGAGTAGCATGGCATTTTCCCAGATTTGTTGATCAGGAAATGGATGATGAGATTACTTCTCCAATCACCAGAGATGAACTTGAAGGGACACTAAAATGGTTCCAGAAAGATAAAATCTCTGATCTCGATGGTTGGCCTCTTGAATTTTACTTAGCATTTTTTCACCTCATTGGGAATTACCTTCCCAATGTTGTCGAAGAGTGCAGGACTATAGGAACAATGTATGAGGCCATCAACATCACCTTCATTGCTCTAATTATAAAATTTGACTCAGTTGCATCCTTCAATGATTTCCGTCCCATCTCACTCTGCAATACCCTATACAAAATCATCGCTAAGATCATAGTAAATCGGCTTCGTCCCATACTATCCCACCATATCTCCCTTGATAAATTTGCATTGCTCCACAACAAGAAGATCCATGAAGCCATAAGCACAGCCCAGGAAGCCATTCATTCTATAAAATCTAGGCATCTGAAAAGCATAATTTTGAAGATTGATCTCGCCAAGGCCTTTGACCGGGTAAAATAGCTCTTCAGCAAGATGATCCTGATTTACTTAGGTTTCCCTTTAGCATTCACAAACATGATTATTTGCTGCATAAACACAACCTCCTTTAGTATTCTAATTAATGTCTCGACATCCCAATCCTTTCATGTCGAATGAGGGTTGCAGTAGGGGTATCCATTCTCTCCTCTTCTATTCCTATTAGTGATGGAAGGTCTCAGTAGGCTCATTGCCTATGCAAAAAGGGAGGGCAGACTCAAAGGATTGAGAATGAATGAGATCTTCCACCTCACACACCTTCTCTTTGTAGATGATGTCTTGATATTCCTGGATGGCAGCATCAGGGACTCAGCCTCCTTCCATGATATTCTAACCCTCTTCAAAAAAGCTACAAGCATGGTAATGAACCAGACAAAATCTACGATTACTCTGACTCCTACTACCCCTTAGGAGGATAGAGAAGCCCATCTATAGTTTCATTACTAACCACACAACCTCTCGAATGGGTTCAAATACTTGGGTTTGCAGATAAAACCCCACAACTATCAGATTGCTGACTAGATCTGGTTAGTGATTAAACTTGAGAAAAGGTCAAAATTTTGGAACCATAGATTACTTTCAAGAGCAGGGAGATTTTTCCTAATAAAATTTGTTCTGGAAGCCACCCCGGTATATTGGATGTCTCTTTCCTGGATCCCTTGGAGAATTCTCGGTCTTATACAACAGATATGCTGTCGATATCTATGGAATGGCCGTAAGGAAGGTAAAACATTTTCTTGGGTAAGCTGGAAGAACATTGCTCTTCCTAACAAATTGGGGGGGTGGCGGTTAAAAGATCTTCTTATATTTGCCCAAGCTCTTGCAGCCAAGATGAGTTCGTCTCTTCTCACTGCGAAGAACCTCTAGAGGACTGTGACATACAATAAATACATTTGGCCACAACAGACTTTGGACTGGATCCAATTACAAGACTGGCCTCGTGGGGGAATATCCATTGTATGGAAAGAAATATTACAAACAATTCCTTTCATTAGAGCTAGATTGGCATGGCACATCAAGAATGGTTCATCTGTTCTCTTAAGTATCGATCCTTGGATAGGTGGGGGAAACAAATACCTTCTGCACCCGGATCTATTACATCATCTCAATGACAAGAATATCACGGCGATTACACAGATTGTCGATCATGAGCACAATACCATATTTAGCCAGCATTGGCGATCAACTCATGAGCTGGACATTCCTGTACAATGGCAGCATACATGGGAATCATATCTTGGAGCTTTGTCTTAAGTTCATGTAACTCTCAATTAGGACTGTTACACAATAATTTGTCACCGTTTGTCACCGTCCCTGTTACCCCTCTCCCGCATCTTGCAGGACCCATTCCGGGACTTATGAGAAGTGACAAGGCTTGAAACCACTTGCATTATTCACCTCTAAACATGAGCTTCATATGCCCTTAAGACATCTCCTGCTCATTGCCCTTAAAAACAACCCTTTTTGCATTAGCATTGGTGCCCTGTGTTATGCCCGCGCCAATGGGGAAAATCCTATTGAAAGGGCGCGCCATTAGCGCTTTGTCCCAGAGTCGCAATCGCGCCAACCATTTTGGGCAAAGTTTTGAACTAATCAAACCTCTGAAGGTTCTATCCAACTCATTCACCAAACTGATTCCAAGTTGCGTGAGGATGGTTTGGCTTCGAATCTCCTTGGATGGAAAGTAGTTTGCCACCACTCCATGGAAGTTTCCAAGTGATGAAGCCAAATCCATTATTGTGGGGGATTGACCTTATCTCTTCCTTTTTTTTGTATAAAAGCTTGTCTCCATGGCTTGAGCAAACTAGTTCTGATAGTTCTGACTCTTGTGGCAATACTTGTGCTGAAAGGAAGACATCAAAAGATTGGAGTTGCAAGAAGCCTTCTTTGTATCCATAAAGCTTTACCTATGTAAGGAGACCTTGTCACTAAAGAGAGAGAGAGCTTGTCCCTCACCCCTTCAAGCTTTTGCAAGACTTGTGTAGCTGAGCACCTAGCCAAAGGAGGACTTGACGTTAGGATGCTGGTTGTATTCTCCTTTGTTGAATTATTAATAATAGATGACTATCATTATGGTTCCATTCTCGTTGTACTTGTAATGGTTGATGTTGAATTATATCCTTCTTGACTGATGTATAATTGCATATATTGGATTTCACGCTTGTGTTTGTGTTGTTCTCTTTGTGTGCAAGTGTCCATTCACGTGGATAGTGGAGGATCGTGACCGGCCAAGGCAAAGGAATGTGGGCGACGTCTCTTCTACAAACTAAAGCGTTGGATCTCAAGTAGGTCTTCATCACCTACCCTTTATTTGCAATTAGGAACTTGCGTGATAGCATTGTTTGATTGTTGCTAGACCCGTTCTGGGCTAGTAGGGATTTCCTCTATCCGTAGAGGGGATTTACCTCTCCAACAATTTGGCGACTCCGCTGGGGAGTTTAGCTTCTTGTTTGATTTGTAAACTTAGACGAAGTCTGAAACACGGCCAGATAGCCTTCAAAACACTATTGCTTTGCAGTATTGAAGTAGATCAAAGCCGCTTCAGTCGATCTCCGGTTTGGTTTACGAACTAAACGATTCGGAGTTTGTCTTGCCTCTTTGGTTTTCTTTTGTTTGCTTGCTTAGATAAGCTTTTGGAATCGAATTTCTTGCTGCCCCTGTGCTTTTTGACTTGCTTTGAGATTGTGACCCAAGCCCTGGACTGCGTATTTTTCTTTTGAAATTGGCAAACTTTGTTAGCGCACTTTTTGCCTTAACAGTCGCGCTAGTGGCCCTTGTTGCTAACTGAAAACCCGCGCGAATCCCTGTTTAGCGCGAGTTGTAGCCTGACAGTTGTGCCAGGCCATTTAGGTTTTTGGTCCACTTGTTTTTCCTGCTGTCTGAGCTTGGATTTTCATTTTTCCACCTGTTTTTCAGTTGCTAGAGTGTGTTCAAGCCCTGTTTAACTGGTTTTCAACCTTTGTCCTCCGGGTGTTTGCCTCTTTCCATCGATTTCACACCTCAACTGTAAGGCATCTAGTGGTCGTGTGTTTCGAGCCTCCCATGGGAGTTTTGGTTTCTTTGATCATCCGGTTAACCTTGTGATTGATTTTCACATTTTCTTCAGTGATTGTTGAAGTCTTTTTGAATGATTTCCGAACAACTTGTTCTTGTTTGCTTGGATTTCATTCTAGCTTTGTTTGAGCTTAGATCACATAGCTCATACGAAGCCTTGTTTTCCTTTCGATTTGGAGAACTGTTTTAGTGTCTTGGGATTTCATTGTGTCTTCATTGAGTGAATTTTCTTCTTTGCTCAGTGTGGTTATCTTTCAAAATTCATTCTAGTGCATTGTGCTTGTAGAAAGGAAAATCAAATAATCTCTTTTGCATTTAATAGTGAATGGAATAGAACTTTTCGTTATTTGCATTACTGAAAAGAAAAAAATTTGTTTATTTACCATTAGCTGCATTAGGTTTTTTGGTTGATTGTGTTCGTTTTGTTTGATTGGAACTCTTAACCTTCTTGTGATTAGTATTCATCGAACAAAATGGCTTTCTTTCGCATGTAGCTTGAATCTAGGAAATTGTGAAAGATCACATATGGTAGGGCCTTAAACTGAAACTTAACTAAAGATCAACCATAAAATAAACCGAATCAACTAAAAAATTCATTGGAACATAACGCAAACATTCTAGAGGTCTAGGCTAGAGACGTGCTCCGGCGTCGTTAAACCTAGTCACCTTTGTTCTCACATTAAGGTTGGGTGATTCCTCCTGGTGTGGTTCGATTGTGGTCTACTACGGACTTGGGCTCCCACATACCATCACGTATATATGGGGAGACTCCACTAGGTTTGCATCCTTGATCCATAGGAAGCCGTGTCTTCCGCCTTACAAGCCGTAACGCACCGAACATAGCATTCGGGAAGATTGACTGCAGTACGGAAATTCCTTGGTTTTCATATGATTTCCAAGGTGTATAAGCAGTTTTACGGATTGTCTGGTAAAACCCTTGCCTAGTTTCTCCAGAGCAGTCACTTTTTGATCCTTTTCAGACTCTGTAAAAGGAAAGGCTCTATAGAGCATTTGTCACTTCGGGCTCTTAAAACATTCAAAGGCGACTAGAGTCACCTTTTGTCCTTTTCTCGACTCTTAAAACATGAAAAGGTCAAGTTGTGTCCTAATGTCATAAAAATTTATTCGGCCACGATAACATTTACCTTGGTAGATCTTGTTTGCGTTTAGTTTTGAGTAGGGTCTCTTATCATTAGTTTGCTTAGGGTCTTTGTTTGATCATCCTGGCGGATTCATCGACTCCGTCTCTTGTCCCAAGTGACCAAGGGTGTCCATCTTCTGTTGCCCTTGAGACACCGATTTGTGAAGCTCTTCCTATTGTTCCGAGCATCCAACCGTTGAACTCTCGAGCTCCAGAGGACGAGCTTTACGACTTGTTTTGGAACCCTGTTTGGGAACCCTCTGAAGAGGACTTTCCCACCACTCCTATTGGTGTTGCATCTCCGATGGCTTCTTCCGATATGCAGGATACATCTCCTGTGTCGAGTGGGACACCTATTATTTCGAGTATTGATACTCCCATTTCCGCTACATCCCCAATCATCTCTATGCCCTACACCGTTACGCCTCTCGGTATCACGGTGTCGGCGTGCTATAGATCTTTGAGGGATGCTATGAACTCTGCGGCTTCCTCTTCTATGTGGGATCAAAACATCGTCCCTACCATAGGACCGTTTGTTTCCCAAGTTCACCATACTGCTGTTACAGCAGTCCCAACCAATCCGACCGTCTGTGTCGCGTCGTCAACTCTAGTTGTTAGCGTCGTTACAGCGTGTTCTGCTGTAACTTCTGTTGTAGGCCCATCTCAAGGTCCAGTACAAAGTGGTAAATCGACATATACGGCTAGAGTTGTGCACCCCGTAAGTGGTGCACCTCCTCCTTCCGATCCTATGATGGCAAAGGAGGCATATTCTCAATACTTGCATAATGTCCAGAACCTAGGTGGGCAAGGCCCCTATTATGATCCTGAGAATCATTATTTGTATACCTCCTTGCCTGAAGAGCCTTATGTGGAGGCTTCCGTTCCATTGAGCGTGGCTTGGGGTGCTACCGGATATGGTGGCGGCCAATACCATCAGGGTCAAGGACAGCCATCCCAAGGACCACCCTACCAGGGTCAGCAACCTTACTCGCAACCTAATCATGGGCAGCAGTATTATGGCTAGAATTACCCAGGTCAACAAGGAGGCCTGCAAGGACAACCCTATCAGGGACAACCTTTAGCCTCCAGTGGTCCGTCTTTCACGTATCTTGGGCAACCTTCTGGAAACCCGGGACAACCCAATTCTCAGCAAGGACAACCCGGGACCCAACAAGGCTACCCTTCGGGGCAACCTTGTGGGAACCAGGGACAACCTTACAGTTAGCAAGGTCAACCCAGAAACCAGCGAGGAAACCCTTCTGGGCAAGGGGTCCAGCCTTACGCATAGCAGGGCCAGCCTACCGCTCAGCAACCATCTGGTCTCCAAGGACAATCCTCGATTGTGCAAGGGCAGCCCCTCGCTCAGCAAGCTCGACCTTCTGGGCGAACACGGCCATCTCAGATCTGACCAGGACAACCTTCCGGCCAGATGGCCCAGCATGCAGGCGGGTACCAACCCCAGCCTCCTCATTCAGGTGGGTATCAATCCCAGCATCCTTATTTAGGTGGGTATCAATCCCAACCTCCTTATTCAGGTGGGTATCAATCCCAGCCTCCTTTTTTAGGTGGGTATCAATCCCAGCCTCCTTATTCAAGTGGTTATTAATCCCAGCCTCCTTATCCAAGTGGGTATCAATCCCAGCCTCCTTATTCAGGTGGGTATCAATCCCAGCCTCCTTATTCGGGTGGGTACCAATCCCAACCCCCATATTCAGGTGGGTATCGATCCCAATCTGGTCATCAAATGCCGCCTGGTTCCCAGGCTCAGTATGGATACCAGCAACCCCACGGGCAAAATCAGTATACCCCGTATCAAAATTACCAGCAGCCGCAGGGTAACCCTTATCAAAATTATCAACAACCTGTTGGCCAGTATGGTAACCAATGGGATGCTGGGGGGCAGAACCAGTATCAGCAACCCGGTTCTGGAAACAACCCTTACGGACTAAATCCTTCTGGACAAGGCCCTTTTGGACTTGGTCCATCGGGACAAGGCTAGTGGGGGAAATCGGGAACTGGATGGAATTTTGGCTCTACCTCATATCCGGGACAAATGTCCTTTAACCCACAGCTACCATTTATAGCGATGTTGGAACTGCCCGATGTGTCGAATTTAACAAATGATCGCATTTTACATAATCCACAATGGCCACCAGTTCCAACTAAGATACCTAGTGACTGTCCCAAATTTGACGGAAAAGCTGGAGAGGACCCTCAAGCTCATGTGATGACGTATCACTTATGGTGTTCGTCTAATTCATGGCTCGATGACTCGATTCGGCTTCGCCTCTTTTAGAGGACTCTCACTAGTTCGACCGCTAAATGGTATATTGAATTGACCCGCGCGTCATTTCAAGATTTCAATTCGTTGGCCATGGCATTCCTTACTCACTTTCAGTTACCCATTCGGTACGAGACAGGGACTCACCTCCTTACGTCTCTTAAACAGGATACTGCTACGCATATCTCCGATCATATACATGAATGGAGAAGGCGTCGCAGGTTGATCAAGTTTTGGATTCCTGATCAACTCCTCACCGACTAGTTCATGACTTCCTTTGTCCCTAAGATTGCACGGGACGTTGCTATGGGAGCCTGTGTAAATGAAGAGCAAGCAATCGCGCGCGCTCAGTACCTAGACTTAGTTTACTCTCAGTCTGGTACCTTGTATGAGTATTTGCCGAATGCCCCAAGGCCCGGTACATCCAAGGCTCCGCCCAAGCCATATGTCGATGGAGTCATTGGCTCTGTGAACCAGGCCTCTAAAAAATCATCGTCGAACCCTGGGAAGCAAAATTAAAGTGCATATAACGAAAACACTTCTCAGGGTGGTTTAAATTCTGGTAACACTTCTGAGGTCAACGCCGTCCAGTCCACCATGGCGGGAAAGGCCTCGAAAGGAAAGAAAAAGGAAAAGCGGAAAGGGAAAAATAAATCCGAGCAACCTAAACAAGAATCCTCTAAACCTCCAGCCGAGGAAGGAGCTAAGCGCAAACCCAAGTATCCCTGCCTCATTTGTGAGGAGGATCACTATACTAAGGACTGCCCCAGGCGGTCTGAAGTTAGTCGTTTGTTAAAGGGTGCTCCTGGGGTTCCTGCGGTTCTTAAAGAACCCTTTCCCTCTCAGCAAACTCAAATGGTGGCTGGTCCGTCTTCTTCTCCCTTCGGTTCCCAGGTCTTCATCGCTAGATCTATTCCCGTTCATGTAACGACTCGAGAGACCGAGTACTGAGACGACAATCTGACCCCCTCCTAAAGGGGTACTCAGAAGATATTCTTATAATCTGAATGCTCGTGCTGCCCAACACTATAGCATCGTAGAGGACTTAGCGCAGGCTCCGTCGGCTATGTCCACCTTAGAAGTCCTTCAGAGCTGCCCCCCCACAGAGGAAGTCCCTGCTATCGGCCATCGGTGGCATCGACCCTGCGGACTCGGATCTGATTACCTTCGACCTCGAGAGCCATGTTCCTCGACGGCCACATCAGATCGCTTTTCTCATTCAAGTCGTCATCAATTCCAAACCGATTCATCGTACAGTTATTGATGAAGGCGCATCAACCTGCATTATGTCTATTGCTTGTTGGAAAGCGATCGGGTCCCCGACTCTGAGCCAGTCTCCAACGACCTTGGAAGCATTCGATGGGAGAGAATCCTGTCCTTATGGTATTCTTCAACGATTACCAATCACCTTAGAAGGGAAGACCGTGGAAGTAGAAGTTGAGGTTGTTGACGCAAATCTCACATATAACCTCCTTCTGGGTCGGAGTTGGACGTATGCCATGCGTGCCGTGGGTTCATCCCTCTTCCATGTCATTCATTTCCCTCATCAGGGGAAAATTGTCACGGTTGACCAGATTTCTTTCTTTGCTTCCTCTTCTAAGGGGAATGTACCATTCGTTGAGCATACCTCTGTTCCGTTTGAGAGTGTGGGAGCCAGGCTCTTCAAAGAACCCTCCCTTATGGGTGTTTTCTCCCTCCCACCTCCGAACCTCGCCTCGATCTCCATGATCTCGGTTCGTTCTGATCCTTGGGCCGTCCCCCCTATCGACCAGATAGAATCTTGCGGTGAGGAGATGCTGTTGAGTCCAGCCGAGCTCAACTACATCGAAATTGTTGCTGCATCGGCCCCTCATGATCAACCCACCGCTTCGAGTGGGGCTCTTAACTCAGATGATTTTCCCCCCTGGTTTGGAGAATACACCTCCTGGGATCCATTAAAGGAAACATTTCCTTCCGATGAGGCTATCATAGAGACTATGTCTCTAGAAGAACGTCCGTGGTCCCCTCTTCACCACCGTTCCTCCTTTCTCCCTACCCTCCGGGAAACACTACTTTGTCTCGAGCGGTTTGCTTCATGTCTCCCTTCTCAGCCTCTTCAGACGCCCATCCAGATTTATCATACATCGTCTGAAGGGAATTTAGGGAACATCACGCAAACGAAACCCATCGACATCTCTGTCAAGCCAGGGATTGTCAAGAACATTTATATAGGAGTCACTTGCACTCCTGAGGACATTTAGATATACATCGCACTTTTCCGCGAATTTCGTGATGTTTTTGCATGGTCATATGAAGAAATGCCCGATATTGATACATCCATAGTAGTGCACGAGATACGTACGTATCCCGGGGCCAAACCTGTTCGTCAGCGTTTGCATCCCGTGCACCCCCGTAAGGCGGCAGCTAGCAAAGCAGAAGTTGAAAAACTTCTTAAAGCTGGGTTCATTTATCCTATCCCACTGACAGATTGGATCTCAAATATTGTCCCTGTAGATAAAAAATAGGGTACCATTCGCATCTATGTCGATTACCGTGAAATTAATCGAGCTTGCCCAAAAGACAACTACCCCACACCATTCATTGACCAACTCATTGACGAGTGTGCAGGTAGCGAAATATATTCTTTCATGGACGGCTTCTCTAGTTACAACAAGATTAATATCTCCCCCGCTGATCAACACAAGACGGCCTTTATCTACCCGTGGGGCACTTTTGCTTACAAAAAGCTCCCCTTCGTCTTAAGAATGTCGGCTACCTTTCAGCGTGCTATGCCTTCCACGATATCCGGCACATTGTACAGCCTTACCTGGATGACCTCCCCGCTCATTCAGCTAAGCACGTGGACCACCCATCACATGTTCGTGAGATTTTTCTTCATTGTTGAAACTATAATATCCGATTAAATCCGCATAAATGTGTCTTTTGCGTCGAATCTAGTCAACTTCTCGGGTTTATCGTCTCCCGAGAGGGCATCCATTTGGATCCCCTTAAAGTCGAGGCAATTGTGAATCTTCCTCCCCCTGCTACTTTGCGGAAACTACAGAGCTTGCAGGGAAAAGCTAATTTTCTAAGACGATTCATCCCAAACTATGCCAAAGTGGCAAAGGGTTTTACCCGGTTACTTAAGCATGACACCCCATTTCGATGGGATGCCATAGCCGAGGAGTCTTTTGCTCATCTCAAAGCGCTCCTAGTTTCCGCCCCTTTGTTGCAACCTCCGAATTATCATCGTGACTATACACTATATTTGGCCACTGCCGATACCACCATCGGTATGGTTTTGGTCCAAGACGACAATGCTGGCATCGAACATGTCATTTATTATCTTAGTTGCAAATTACTAGATATGGAGACTCGATACGCATACGCCGAGAAGTTAGCCCTTGCTGCTATCTGCGCTGTCCAACGATTCCGTCACTACATTCTGTTGCGTACTACAACGGTGATCTCAGATTGCAACCCCATGACCTACATTCTCTCACGACAATTGTTGGGGGGCAAATACTCAAAGTGGATCGTCATCCTCCAAGAGTTTGATTTGGAATTTACTGCTGCCAAGTCTAAGAAATCTCTCGTCTTTGCTGAACTTTTGTGTTCTTTGCCATCCGCCGCTACTTCCCCTCAGATAGAGGAGTCTATTCCCGATGAAACTATTTTCCTTATCAGCACCGTCGATCCTTGGTACGGGGACATCATTGTCTACTTGCAAACGTCCTCTTTCCATCCCGTGACCTCGAAAGACGCTCGTTGACGGATTCGACACCAAGCCCAACCATATCGCATCGTTGGGGACACCCTGTACCGACTCGATGTTGATTCGGTTCTTTGCCGATGCTTAACCTTCAAAGAAGCTGAAAGAGTTCTAAATGACTGCCACTCCAGTGCTTGTGGTGGTCATATGTTTGGATATGCCACCGCACAGAAAATCCTCCGTGCTGGCTACTTCTAGCCTTCCATCTTTAAGGACTGCATTCTTGTCGTCCGTCCTTGTCACGAATGTCAGATTTACCAAGGGAAGATGCGTGCGCCCCCTGCCCCGCTGCACGCCATTGTGACCGTCGGCCCCTTTGCCAAATGGGGCATCGATTATGTGACATGTAACCCTCGCTCGGCCGGGGGGCATGGTTACATCATCGTTGCTGTAGATTACTTTACAAAATGGGCCGAGGCGATGCCTACATTGTCTGAAGACGGTCACACCGTGGTGCAGTTTCTGTTTAACCATGTTATTTCGCAGTTCAGAGTTCCACAAGCCATTGTCACTGATCACGGAAAACATTTCTGTAATCATATGATGGTCGATTTGACAACCTAGCTAGGTCTTAGGCATGATAGTTCGACTCTGTACTATCCTCAGGCAAACGGTTAAGTGGAAGCCGTGAACAAGGTCTTGCTCACGATGCTTCAAAGAACTATTGGCATGCACAAGTCTAGTTGGCATTTGATGTTTTTCTCCGCTTTGTGGGCCTACCGGACCTCCGTGAAGGACGCCACCGGTTTCACCCCATTTCAGTTAGTATATGGCCTGGAGGCAACCCTTCCCATTGAGTGTGAGATTCCTTCACTCAAATTAGCCGTCGAGTTACTCTCCGATACTACTCCTATAGAAGAGTGGCTTCTTTATTTGGAACGACTAGATGAGACATGTCGTCTAGCCTCCCTAGCTATCGAAGCTCAAAAGAAGCAAGTGAAAACTCACTTCGATAACACTGTTAATCCCTGCTCTTTCATCGAGGGAGATCTAGTACTGCTCTACGATAAAGCTAACGATAAGCTGGGGGCAGGAAAACTCGAGCCAATGTGGCATGGGACCTATATTGTGAAAAGAGTTTTACAGAAGGGTGCCCATGAGCTAATAGATTATGAAGGTAATCCCCTGGACAGGCCCCGCAATGGGCTGTACCTTAAGAAATATTATGCCTGAGTCCAGGCACTCTCTCTTTATTTTTGTACATGCATATGCTTTTAAGAGTGTGTTGTTTGCGTGCATGTTTATTTAGTTTTTATCTCAGTGTGTCAGCATGATTGCCGCTTATTGTGTCTTTTGCTTCTTGAACAGATGTCTAGATCACCTTACGTTGGTTTCCCTGATGGTGCTTCCCGCAGTACTCGCAATCTGTCATCTGCGGCATGGGTGATCTACGATCCTCATGGTGAGTTAGTAGATATTCAAGGGGTGTGTCTGGGTTGTACAACGAACAATGTGGCTGAATACAGTGCTGTAATTGAATTATTAGCCGAGGCGATTAACCTTGGAATCCGCTCATTGGTTGTAAACTTAGATTCGCAAGTTGTAGTCCACCAGCTCAACGGATGATATTCTGTCAGAGATCATTGCATTTTAAGGTTGTATTTACGTGTTAAGTTATTGGAGAGAGATTTTGATTACATTACTTATCATCGCATTCCAAGAAGACTTAATGCAGTAACCAATGCATTAGCTAACTATGTATTGGATAGACATTTGCACAATATGTAAATCAACATAATACAGGAAGCATAAGATATAATAAAAACGCCATGTATATCATATATATATATATATATATATATATATATATATATATATATATATATATATATATATATATATATATCATGTGGCGCACTGAGGCGCTCAAAAAATAGAATGTACATGTCTGGATAGAGTCTGTGTTCTCCGTACATCTGAGACACATGTCTCTCAAAAAATATATATGCAGAAAATAAAGCCTAGGAGTCTAAGCACGATGGTGCTCATGATAGCACATCACCGCTCGCACCAATCGTCTCAATAGACAATGGACGCGAGTCGGCAGCCCTACTATATGCCTCTGGTAAGCGAAAGGAACATCTGCCAATCTGGCATAACCAGGAATCCCTTGGGCAAGCCCCTCGAGATTATGTATCAACTCCTCCCCCACGACACCTCCTGCCTATGGGTCGGCTACGTGTTTTCCTCTTCGTGCTGTACGGGATAGCCCGGCTGGTCGCTCTGGGCCCACATCTGCATATACATATAATCATCATTAGAATAGGCATGTATTAAAAAAAGACAAAAAAAATGAAAAACATCAAAATCAAGGAGTACATACCTAGCTCCTCCTCCCATTCCTCCCCCTCTGGTAGTGGAAGGTCTGGGCCTCCCATGAAGTTGGTCCCTGCATACGGCCAATCCTGGATCACGATTATCTGCCGTCGGAGCCATATGAAGAACTCGGGATGCCACGACATCTCCTAGCCTCCTCCTCCTCTGGGCATCAGTGCTGCCCAGTGAGCCATTCTAGGCTCTTGTGGCAATGGATCCGCCACCACAACTCTCTGAATCTAGAAGAGTGGTATTTGTTCCCGGAAGAACGATACCACGATCGAGCCGTATGCAAACTGTTTCATCTCTGCTCGCTTGCAATTGGTGAGCTGCCTCTTAATGTTAGTAGTCACCGCTGCAGCCCAGTTAAAAATGGTCGGACTGAGGCATTCAGTCGCTAAGATCAGGTGGTTCTTGCTGGCCTCATTGGGCGCTTGTACCCCAGCTACGCGTGTGATGGTGAAGAGGATGGATTTCAGAGTCAAATCCCGGATGGTGTTGATTAACACCTTAGCACTCCGCTGCCCGAATTGTGCTTCCGGGCACACATGAGCTTTCACTTCACCAACCTTCTCCCCAGAAGGTATATTACCTGTCAGAATAGGAACTGCCCCTCTCCGTGACAATCCCGTGATGAAGTAAACATCGGAGACCTCGAGCTCTAAGGTCTGATTCCGCAGACGAAACACTTGGTCGTCTACGTCCCAAGCATCAATGATAAACTGCAACAACTCAGGTTGCGACCGCATGTATGATGTGAGGAAGAATTTCTTAAGGCCACAATCCCTTAGGGCGTTCATGCACCCTTCATCCTCAATGGTTGAGGCATCCATAATGTCATGTTCTCGCTCTTTCCATACTGCCACCATTTTTACCTGTTTCCTGCACCCACAAGGACAAATTTGCTTTTATTAAGACATTGGACAAATTCTAATCCAGAAAAATTTTAAGTTGAATGGGAAAAAACATGTAAAAAGTTGGGTCGCGCGGTTAGCATGACTGTTCTTAAAACAGTCGCACTAATGGCATGGCTCCCTTAGGTTTTTCACCCCACCGCGGGTCCGCGCCGGATACCCGCGCCAATGGGGCGAAGCCCTAATTTTGCAATTCCCCCTTGCTGGGGCCCAATCAAGAACTAAATGAATTAAAAATGGTATGAAAATGGAGCTAAGGGAAGCGCCTCTTACCTGGAACTGACGAGGTCGCGAATGGTTGCACGGATTAGTCGTAATCGCCGCCTGAAGTTTGCCTCCCAAATGGACTCTTTTCACTCTTCAAGAGGTAAAATGGTAAAAGTAATTTTAATTTTACATTTTCACCCTATTTATAAGCTTTTTAACTCATTTTTTGGTTTAAAAAGGTTATTTTTGAGTATTTTAATGTATTTTTGGTCGAAAATGGGTTTTACGTTTACTTCTTGTGCAGCGACAGGTCTTTTACGCAGCTTCGACGGTGAAACGAGTTGTATTTTGTACTTTTTCGGACTCGGTAAATACACGAAAAAGTCACTATGTAGTCATCTTTTAGCTCTTTTCTGACTCACTAAACGTGAAAAGATTGCCGAGTTATTCCTCTTGACTCGTTAAACGTAAGTGAGAGGCAGTCGTTTTTAAACTCTTTTTCCGACCGTATAATGAATGAAAAGATCGTCGAACCCTTGTCGTTTCAGGTTCGTTAATGGAAACAAAACGACGTGATATCGGTCGCTTTTTTACTTTTTTGGATCGATGTCACTATTCACGAAAGTACTCCTCGGTCGTGATGATCGGGCGGTTCTTTCGAGCATCGTTTTATACTTTTTCGGGCTCGAGAGACACAACTTTACGAAAAAGGACACCCCTGGAGTCTTCTGTTCGTTGTCTTTTCAAACTCTCTAAACATGAAAAGACGTCGAGTTCTTCCTTTGTCAGATTCGTTAAAACTTAATGACATCGGCTTCCGTCGAAATAACGCTCCTCAAGCATATGCTATCCCCGTCAAGCTTGTCATCCAAAAATAACCGGGGTACTCACCAGAAATGGTGGGGGAATAAAGGAATCATAATCGTTGTCATCGGCAGTATGTCGTTCTTGAACATGGAACTTTCTGCATTCGTGTCTGGTTGGGGACATCTCATCTCGTTTCACATTTGCCTCCATGGGTTTGGGTTATCCTATTTGACCATTCATCTGCTCATCGTCTTGTTATCATGACCCCTGATCATTTGACCTCAAATACTGCCAAATCCGTCATTGTGCCGCTGATATGTTCAAGAGAATTTGGCCTCTGCAAGAATACTCAACCTCCCTCCGATATCTCGCACAAAACATCTTGTCTCTCTCCGTCTCGTGTCGATGATGTGGGAAACATTATGGCCCACCTTCGATCAAGATCACTTCCTGTCGACTTCAGCTCATTATCCAGGAAGGTGACCTAGAGACTCCCTTCCGGTACCTTGGGGCCTGCATGCCTTAATGGCAGGTTCTTCGTGTTCGACGCGAGGTTTTCATCATTGGCCTCCGATCGGATGATTCTACGGGTGTTCGACACCGACTCATTTATTCACACGCGGTGGATTGTACCTATAGTACCTTGAGGACCATCATCGTTATTGGTGGTGCCTCTCGCGTCTGTTAATAGTTTTCATCATTGACTGGTAATCAGACGATATTCATGCATGTTCGACTTCGACTCCTATATTCACATGCTTGGACTTGTACTGTGTTCGGGTCGAGTTGGAGTGCAAGACCCCGGATTGTGCATATTGAAATCAAGGTTGCATTTTGTGGATTATTGTAATCATTACATGACTCATTCATTGGATGGCTACGACCATTCCTGAGTCCTTTCATAGATCCTCATCGGATGGTTGCGTCCATGCCTGGGATCCAGTGTTATACTCTGTTACGGATGGCTGCGTCCATACCACGTATATATCATGTACTTGAGATATCAGTTGTACTTCTTTTCGCAGGTTCTCCAGCGGCAGTGTTTCAGTCACACATGTTCTTGTAAAGCACTTCACCCCTCTCTCTCTCGGGCCTACTGCTTTAGGGGGCATCTGTTACACAGTAATTTGTCACCGTTTGTCGCCGTCCCTGTTACCCCTCTCCCGCATCTTGGAGGACCAATTCCGGGACTAGTGAGAAGTGACAAGACTTGAAACCACTTGCATTATTCATCTCTAAACATGAGCTTCATATGTCCTTAATACATCTCCTGCTCATTGCCCTTAAAAACAGCCCTTTTTGCATTAGCGTTGCTGCCTTGTGTTATGCCCGCACCAATGGGGAAAATCCTATTGAAAGGGCGCGCCATTAGCGCTCTGTCCCAGAGTCGCAATCGCGCCAACCATTTTTGGGCAAAGTTTTGAACTAATCAAACCTCCGAAGGTTCTGTCCAACTCATTCACCAAACTGATTCCAAGTTGAGTGAGGATGGTTTGTCTTCGAATCTCCCTGGATGGAAAGTAGTTTTCCACCACTCCATGGAAGTTTCCAAGTGATGAAGCCAAATCCATTATTGTGGGGGATTGACCTTATCTCTTCCTTTTCCTCTATAAAAGCTTGTCTCCATGGCTTGAGCAAGCTGGTTCTAGTTCTGATAGTTCTGACTCTGGTGGCAATACTTGTGCTGAAAGGAAGATATCAAAAGATTGGAGTTGCAAGAAGCCTTTTTTGTATCCATAAGGCTTTACCTAAGTTAAGGAGACCTTGTCACTAAAGACAGAGAGAGCTTGTCCCTCACCCCTTCAAGCTTTTGCAAGACTTGTGTAGCTGAGCACCCAGCCAAAGGAGGACTTGACGTCAGGACGCTGGTTGTATTCTCCTTTGTTGAATTATTAATAAATAGATGACTATCATTATGGTTCCATTCTTGTTGTACTTTTAACGGTTGATGTTGAATTATATCCTTCCTGACTGATGTATAATTGCATATATTAGATTTCACGCTTGTGTTCGTGTTGTTCTCTTTGTGTGCAGGTGTCCATTCATGTAGATAGTGGAGGATCGTGACCAGTCAAGGCAAAGGAATGTGGGGGACGTCTCTTCTACAAACTAAAGCGTTGGATCTCAAGTAGGTCTTCATCACCTACCTTTTATTTGCAATTAGGAACTTGCGTGATAGCAATGTTTGATTGTTGCTAGACCCGTTTTGGGCTAGTAGGTATCGCCTCTATCCGTAGAGGGGATTTACCTCTCCAACAATTTGGCGACTCCGCAGGGGAGTTTTAGCTTGTTGTTTGATTTGTAAACTTAGACGGAGTCTGAAACACGGCCAGATAGCCTTCGAAACACTATTACTTTGCAATAGTGAAGTAGATCAAATCCGCTTCAGTCGATCTCCGGTTTGGTTTACGAACTAAATGATTTGGAGTTTGTCTTGCCTCTTTGGTTTTATTTTGTTTGCTTGCTTAGATAAGCTTTTGGAATTGAATTTCTTGTTACCCCTGCGCTTCCTGACTTGCCTTGAGATTGTGACCCAAGCCCTGGACTGCGTATTTTTCGTTTGAAATTGGCAAACTTTGTTAGCCCGCTTTTTGCCTTCACAGTCGCGCTAGTGGCCCTTGTTGCTAACTGACAACCCGCGCCAATCACTGTTTAGCGCAAGTTGCAGCCTGACAGTCGCGCCAGGCCTTTTAGTTTTTTTGTCCACTTGGTTTGCTTGTTGTCTGAGCTTGGATTTGCATTTTGCCACCTCTTTTTCAGTTGCTGGAGTGTGTTCAAGCCCTGTTTAACTGGTTTTCGACCTTTGTCCTCCGGGTGTTTGCCTCTTTCCATCGATTTCACACCTCAACCCTAGTGGCCGTGTGTGTCGAGCCTCCCGTGGGAGTTTTGGGTTCTTTGGTCATCCGGTTAACCTTGTGATTTCTTTTCACACTTTCTTCAATGATTGTTGAAGTGTTTTTGAGTTATTTCCGAACAACTTGCTCTTGTTTGCTTGGATTTCATTCTAGCTTTGTTTGAGCTTAGATCACATAGCTCGTACGAAGCCTTGTTTTCCTTTCGATTTGGAGAACTGTTTTAGTGTCTTGGGATTTCATCGTGTATTCATTGAGTGAATTTGCTTCTTTTCTCAGTGTTGTTATCTTTCAAAATTCATTCTAGTGCATTGTGCTTATAGAAAGGAAAATCAAATAGTCTCTTTTGCATTTAATAGTGAATGGAATAGAACTTTTCGTTATTTGCATTATTGAAAAGAAAAAGTTTTGTTTATTTGCCATTAGCTGCATTGGGGTGTTTGGTTGATTATGTTCATTTTGTTTGATTGAAACTCTTAACCTTCTCATAGTTAGTATTCATCGAACGAAATGGCTTTCTTTTGCATGTAGCTTGCATCTAGGAAATTTGTGAAAGATCACATACGGTAAGGCCTTAAACTGAAACTTAACTAAAGATCAACCATAAAATAAACCGAATCAACTTAAAAATTTATTGGAACATAACGCAAACATTCTAGAGCTCTAGGCTAGAGACGTGCTCCGACGTCGTTAAACCTAGTCACCTCTGTTCTCACATTAAGGTTGGGTGATTCCTCCTGGTGTGGTTCGATTGTGGTCTAGTACGGACTTGGGCTCCCACGTACCGTCGTGTATATATGGGGAGACTTTACTAAGTTTGCACCTTTGATCCATAGGGAGCCGTGTCTGCCACCTCACAAGCCGTAACGCACCGAACACAGCATTCGGGAAGATTGACTGCAGTACGGAAAGTCCTTGGTTTTCATACGATTGCCAAGGTGTATAAGCAGTTTTACGGATTGTTTGGTAAACCCCTTGCCTAGTTTCTCCCGAGCAGTCATTTTTTTATCCTATTCGGACTCTGTAAAAGAAAAGGCTCTATAGAGCATTTGTCACTTCGGGCTCTTAAAACATTCGAAGGCGACTAGATTCATCTTTTGTCTTTTTCTCGACTCTTAAAACATGAAAAGGTCAAGTTGTGTCCTAATGTCATAAAAATTTATTCGGCCACGATAAAATTTACCTTGGTAGATCTTGTTTGCGTTTAGTTTTGAGTAGGGTCTCTTATCGTTAGTTTGCTTAAGGTCTTTGTTTGATCATCCTGGCAGATCCATCGACTCCGTCTCCTGTCCCAAGTGACCAAGGGTCTCCATTTTCTGTTGCCCCTGAGACACCAGTTTGTGACGCTCTTCCTATTGTTCCGAGTATCCAACCGCTAAACTCTCGAGCTCCAGAGGACGAGCTTTACAACTTGTTTTGGAACCCTGTTTGGGAACCCTCTAAAGAGGACTTTCCCACCACTCCTTTTGGTGTTGCGTCTCCGATGGCTTCTTCCGATATGGAGGATACATCTCCTATGTCGAGTGGGACACCCGTTATGTCGAGTTTTAATACTCCCATTTCGGCTACATCCCTAATCATCTCTACGCCCTACACCGTTACACCTCTCGGTATCACGGTGCCGGCGCGCTATAGATCTTTAAGGGATGTTATGAACTCCGCGGCTTCCTCTTCTATGTGGGATCAAAACATCGTCCCTACCACAGGACCGTTTGTTTCCCAAGTTCACCATACTGTTGTTACAGCAGTCCCAACTAATCTGACCGTCTGTGTCGCGTCGTCAACTCCAGTTGTTAGTGCCATTAAAGCGTCTTCCGCTGTCACTTCTGCTGCCGGCCCATCTCGAGGTCCGGAACAAAGTGGTAAATCGACACATATTGCTAGAGTTGTGTACCCCGCAAGTGGTGCCCCTCCTCCTTCCGATCCTATGACGGCAGAGGAGGCATATTCTCAGTACTTGCATAACGTCCAGAACCCAGGTGGGCAAGGCCCCTATTATGATCCTAAGAATCATTATTTGTACACCTCCTTGCCTAAAGAGTCGTATGTTGAGGCTTCCGTTCCATTGAGCGTGGCTTGGGGTGCTACCGGATATGGCAGTGGCCAGTACCATCAGGGTCAAGGACAGCAATCTCAAGGACCACCCTACCAGGGTCAACAGCCTTACTCGCAGCCTAATCATGGGCAGCAGTATTATGGCCAGAATTACCCAGGTCAACAAGGAGGCCCGCAAGGACAACCCTATCAGGGACAACCTTTAGCCTCTAGTGGTCCGTCTTTCACATATCTTGGGCAACCTTCTGGAAACCCAGGACAACCCAATGCTCAGCAAGGACAACGCGGGACCCAACAGGGCTACCCTTCGGGGCAACCTTATGGGAACCAGAAACAACCTTACGGTCAGCAAGGTCAACCCGGAAACCAGCAAGGCAACCCTTCTGGGCAAGGGGGCCAGCCTTACGTATAGCAAGGCCAGCCTACCGCTTAGCAACCATCTAGTCTACAAGGACAATCCTCGATTGCGCAAGGGTAGCCCCTCGCTCAGCAAGCTAGACCTTCTGGGTGAACAGGGCCGTCTCAGATCCGACAAGGACAACCTTCCGGCTAGATGGCCCAGCATGCAGGCGGGTACCAATCCCGGCCTCCTTATTCAGGTGGGTATCAATCCCAGCACCCTTATTCAGGTGGGTATCAATCCCAGCTTCCTTATTCAGGTGGGTATCAATCCCAGCCTCCTTATTCAGGTGGGTATCAATCCCAGCCTCCTTATTCGGGTGGGTACCAATCCCAAACCCCGTATTCAGGTGGGTATCAATCCCAATCTGGTCATCAAATGCCGCCTGGTTCCCAGGCTCAGTATGGATACGAGCAACCCCAGAGGAAAAATCAATATACCCTGTATCAAAATTACCAGCAGCTGCAGGGTAACCCTTATCAAAATTATCAACAACCTGCTGGCCAGTATGGTAACCAATGGGGTGCCGGGGGGCAGAACCAGTATCAGCAACCTGGTTCTGGAAACAACCCTTACGGACAAAATCCTTCTGGACAAGGCCCTTTTGGACCTGGTCCATCGGGACAAGGCTAGTGGGGGCAAACAGGAACTCGATGGAATTCTGGCTCTACCTCATATCCGGGACAAATGTCCTTTAACCCGCAACTACCATTTCTAGCGACGTTGGAACTGCCCGATGTGTTGAAGTTAACAAATGATCCCATTTTACATAATCCACAGTGGCCACTAGTTCCAACTAAGATACCTAATGACTCTCCCAAATTCGACGGAAAAGCCGGAGAGGACCCTCAAGCTCATGTGATGACGTATCACTTATGGTGTTCGTCTAATTCATGGCTCGATGACTCGATTCCGCTTCGCCTCTTTCAGAGGACTCTCACTGGTTCTGCCGCTAAATGGTATATTGAATTGACTCGCGCGTCATTTCAAGATTTTAATTCGTTGGCCATGGCATTCGTTACTCACTTTCAGTTACCCATTCGGTACGAGACTGGGACTCACCTCCTTATGTCTCTTAAGCAGGATACGGCTACGCATATCTCCCATCATATACATGAATGGAGAAGGCGTCGCAGGTTGATCAAGTTTTGGATTCCTGATCAACTCCTCACGGACTGGTTCACGACCTCCTTTGTCCCTAAGATCGCACGGGACATTGCTATGGGAGCCTGTGTAACTGAAGAGCAAGCAATCGCACGCGCTTAGTACCTGGACTTAGTTTACTCTCAGTCTGGTACCTTGTATGAGTATTTGCCGGACGCCCCAAGGCCCGGTACATCCAAGGCTCCACCCAAGCCATCTGTCGATGGAGTCATTGGCTCTGTGAACCCGACCTCTAAAAAATCATCATCGAACCCTAGGAAGAAAAAGTCAAGTGCATCCAACGAAAACACTTCTCAGGGTGGTTTAAATTCTGGAAACACTTCCGAGGTCAACGCCATCCAGTCCACCACGGAGAGCAAGGCCTCGAAAGCAAAGAAAAAGAAAAAGGGGAAAGGGAAAAATAAATCCGAGCAACCTAAACAAAAATCCTCTATACCTCTAGCCGAGGAAGGAGATAAGTGCAAACCCAAGTATCCCTGCCTCATTTGTGAGGAGGATCACTACACTAAGGACTGCCCCAGGTGGTCCGAAGTTAGTCGTTTATTGAAGGGTGCTCTTGGGGTCCCTGTAGTTCTTAAAGAACCCTTTCCCTCTCAGCAAACTCAAATGGTGGCTGATCCGTCTTCTTCTCCCTTCGGTTCCTAGGTCTTCATGGCTGGATCTATCCCCATTCATGTAACGACTCGAGCAAAGGAGTATCCGTCGTCCGCCGGGAAGGAGCCAGAGGTTCCCTCAAGTGCTCCTTCGTCCAGCGCTGGTGGCAATACTTGTGCTAAAAGGAAGATATCAAAAGATTGGAGTTGCAAGAAGTCTTTTTTGTATCCATAAGGCTTCACCTAAGTAAGGAGACCTTGTCACTAAAGACAAAGAGAGCTTGTCCCTCACCCCTTCAAGCTTTTGCAAGACTTGTGTAGCTGAGCACCAAGCCAAAGGAGGACTTGACGTCAGGACGCTGGTTGTATTCTCCTTTGTTGAATTATTAATAAATAGATGACTATCATTATGGTTCCATTCTCGTTGTACTTGTAATGGTTGATGTTGAATTATATCCTTCCTGACTGATGTATAATTGCATATATTAGATTTTACGCTTGTGTTTGTGTTGGTTCTCTTTGTGTGCAGGTGTCCATTCACGTAGATAGTGGAGGATCGTGACCGTCAAGGCAAAGGAACGTGGGCAGCGTCTCTTCTACAAACTAAAGCGTTGGATCTCAAGTAGGTCTTCATCACCTACCTTTTATTTGCAATTAGGAACGTGCGTGATAGCATTGTTTGATTGTTGCTAGACCCGTTCTGGGCTAGTAGGGATTGCCTCTATCCGCAGAGGGGATTTACCTATCCAACAGGGATTGTACATTATGTAATGGGATAATTGGAACTTGATCTCTGTATGGTACGAAATGACATGTATTCCTCCTAGAGCGTCGTTCTTCCATCTAGTGAGGATCTCTTGGGAGCCATGTTATCGTATGGTCCATGAATAGAGGTTATGAGGGTAGTTCTTTTCTTGTGTCAACCTCATTAAAAAGTGAAACGATAGATGAGGAGAGTTCCTTGTCTTGTGTCAACCTCATTAAAAAATGAAACAAGGGGTCATGAGGATAGTTCCTGGTATTGTGTCAACCTATTTAAAAAATGAAACAAAGGGTGTAAGCATAGTTTTTGTCTTATGTCAACCTCATTAAAACATGAAACAAGAGATGAGGATAGTTCCTGATCTTTTCTCAACCTCATTAAAAATGAAACAAGAGATGAGGATAGTTCCTAGTCTTGTGTCAACTGATGGGCTATAGCATTGAAGCAATAATGTTGCAACTCCTAGGACTCCCTTCTTTACTTTTATCAACCCAGTAGTTTGTAACAAACTTGGAAGCGACGGTGTTGTATGCACAAGTACTAGCTCTTACCGCAGGCTGTCACTTGATCAGCTGGCACAAGTCCGCTAGGATCTTAAGCCAACTTCTATGAGCTCTTAGAAGAAGCTTTTAACTGTGATGGATGAAAACTAACTCAAAGGAGGCCAGTCTACTTGCAGAAAGAAACCAAAAGCTGAAAAGAAATGCAAACCCTAGCAAAGCCTAGTTCTACCGACTAATCGTATTGGTGCAAGAAAAGAGATGAAAGCAGTGGAAATGGATGCCATTGACTTTTAGAAAGGTAAAATGCATGTGACTAAGATACTTCTACAGTAAAATTTGGAAAATAACATCTTTTTGTATTTTTGAGTAAGTTGGCAGAGTTATTATGCATGTGTTTTAAGTGTTTTTGACTGTGTAGAGGTTGATTGGTGACAGGAAATGGAATAGGCACTTGCAGGAGGTTGGGACAATGATAAAAGGGCCTAGGGGGTCCCTAGCACCCTTCCAGAGAGTTTCATAGTGATCGGATCTCAAGAAACCGCTTTCGTGAGCTTCTATAGGAAGTCTGCAGGGGTTTTACATGATGTTCCGAAAGGGAATTTTGGAGGGTTGATGGTGGAAGGAAGGTGGAGAAGTGGGAATGGAGGTTAGATGAGGGTGTGAAGAGGTCTAGGACTTGGTGAATGAGGCTGAGGAGTGATTAAGGCGATTGGGTTTGTTCGAAGATAAGAGAAGCAATGTTGTGCAAGAAAGTAGGAATTAAGGCAAAGTGAGAAAATGTGGCAAATGAAAGGCAAAAATCTGAGCTAGAGGACAGAGCAGGTTGTATTGATGGAGTAAGGGTAGGTAAAGAGGTATCACAGGTGCTTTGCACATTATTTTCCAAACTGATCAAACGAAGACTAGGAGAACCAAAGATCTAGCTACTTTAACATAATTTGACCTAAATACCAGAAATCATGATGGATAGAAGTTTATTGGTAGAAAATCATGTAAGACAACTATGAAAACCAAGCA
This sequence comes from Pinus taeda, assembly GCA_000404065.3. Taxonomy (NCBI): domain Eukaryota; kingdom Viridiplantae; phylum Streptophyta; class Pinopsida; order Pinales; family Pinaceae; genus Pinus; species Pinus taeda. The sequence continues at coordinate 120,282 of APFE031637660.1, forward strand.
AGAATGGATCTATGCATGTAATCACAACTGGTACCAACTTTTGCAACTAAGACTCTAACACTAGCAATTGCATGAAGAAGCAAGAATAGTGTTTTTATGGCAACAAGGACACCTTGGTCTCAGCTCATGGTCCCAAGGACGGAGAAGTGAGATTAAGGGTTGCTTGATGGCCCTTTTCGAAGATGTTTTCTATTACCAACCTATTAAATCACCTGAAACATGAACAACTATTTCAATCATCAAAAATGGACTAAGTAACCAAGCAAGATTGTGATCTACTAGCAGAAATTATTCTATGAATACAGCAAAAACATATAACAGTACACAGAGGAGGTCCTGGCACTTCGGTTGGGCCCAACCCCAAGAGCTACAGGCTCCTAAAAAGAAGTTCAGAGCTGAAGCAAAATGAAACTAATCTCCATTACTCATAAAATAATCATGTCACAAAAATGTTTACAGCAAAAGCTCCAAAATGAGTTGAAAATAGAGCAACACTAGAGTGAAAAATACAAATGTTCCAAAAGTAACCTATGAAGGTTGGAAGCCTTCCTCCTTATACACTACAAGGACCTCCAACAACCCTCCTTAGCTCAAGGGGCTTGGCTGCTCAAACTGCAAGTAATTAGTCACTTTACAAAAAACTACTCGGCTGCCCTTAGGAATCATCTTTGGTGGCCTGCTGAACTCCGAGCTAATGGTAGAGAATTTGAGGAAGGGACCATTTAGTGTAGAAGACACCCTTCCTATGAATCCTCAGCCTTGTTCCCTCGTGTTTGGCTGTCAACTGGCTCATAAATGCTTGACCTTGGTCAAAAAGTTGTCCAAAAATCTGCAATAACCATGTATTAGACTTCATGGTCAAGTGACTATTCTCATTCATTCATTTAACATAAACATACTCAAAAGCATGCATAAAATATGAAGAATGGTGAATTAACGAAGAACAACTAGGCAAAATGAGCCCAATAAGTTACCCATTTTTGGGGCTCATCATCACCCCCTGCTAAATGGGTTGCTCATCCTCTGAGCAACTAATCTAGCTCATCATCTTTGATTGCTTTGACTGCCTCTCTCCCATCCCAGGCTTCTGAGGTGATGTCTTCTTCTTGGTCATGAAATCCTGCTTTTCTTTCTACTTCCTCCCACTGCCTGTGTTCCTCTTCTTCTTTGACTCCTTCCAGCAGTCCTAAAAGCAAGGGAGGACTGAACTTTAGGCCGATCCAGTTGGCCTACAGATTTTGCATTAACTGTTTATAGAGGGGTACTCTTGCCAAGGCCTCCCTCATCCTTGTTGGGGAGTGGTATTCTCTTATTTTTAGGCTGTGGGACAGTGTGTTCCACCTCTCTGTGCAAGCATGAATGCAGTTATCCCCCAAAAGTCTTTCCATGTCCTCAAAATGAGCAATGGCTTGAGCTTGTCATTCAATGTAATCTAGTAGAACCTGAGGGTTATTGGTCAGGTGTTGGTGGGCATATATTAAGGCTGAGGGATCCTCCGGCTTTGCTCTGATCATGAGTGGCTCACTTAGCTCCCTGTTCATGAGATATCGAATCTCTGCTACCCTTTTTTCCTCATGATTTCACCAAGAGGCCATGGCCATAAGTTACACATCTCCCACTACAGCGTTGGGGTCCCACAGATTCATGTTAGGAAGGGCCAAGTTGTGTAAATATAATTCCGATAATTTGGCCTTATCCTCTGCTGAGCTATTGTCACACAAAGCCATGAATTGATGGTAATTTTGAAATGGAATGGTGCCCCTTTGGGCCAAGGTGTTAATCTAGAATTGCAACCATTGATCTTTAAGATATAAGGCATGTGACTTGGCAGGTTGCCTACACTACAAGGCCTCTAGTGCCCAGCTGGCCGTGCAGGCCAGTTGGGCTTCCTTCTCTTGTACCTGTTTCTTTAGAGACTATATTTCCTCTACTGCCTATAACTCCTTCTCCTATAGCTGTTTTGTTAGCGCCTCAACCTCAGCTTGTAGCTCGTCCCCCTCTCTGCTGTTCATCAGAGGTTTCTTTGTCTACTGGAGGCCTTTCCTGTTACTACTGTTCTCCCAGGATGGGGGGCCTATCTTCCTTATGACTTCCCTGGAGCTGCAGTGGCTGTTTTAGAAGCTCATTCTCTTCCTATAGTTTGGCCCTTTGACTGCTCTCCACATGCCTTACCATGGCCAATTCTTTTCTTGATTCCTTGAGTTGTTCTTCCAGGTGGCCTATGTCTGCCACACCCTTGGACTTAGCAATCCTCATCCAAGTGTGAGTCCTAATCCTTTCTTCTTCCAGTGCAAAGAAAAGTGGCACCACAAATTTCTGGGGAATTATCTTCTCGACTTCTAACAAGTTATAGTATGAGCCCAAGCTAGGCTGAGGGCTTGGTTCCAATATTTCCTCTATCTTTCCTTCTGCCTGTGAGTGTTTGGCTGCCTTTTCCTCCAGTTTATCGATCTCCCTTAGCTTAGCTAGAGTTTCCTATAGAGATGTCTTAGCTTCCTGTAGAGTTGTCTTTGAGTCCACCAGCCTAATTTTCTCTCTCTGGGTGGAGGTTCTTGGGCTTCCTCGTTCACAGGTGATGGACATCTTTGTAGGGGACTCTTCTTTTGGCTTAGGTGTTGTGTCCTCAATGACAATTGGCCCCTTTGATTGAGGTTGGGGTTTTCCCGCTTTGATCCGTGTGCTCCTCCTTGCTTTAAAGTACATGGAGGATTGCCTTTTTCTCTTCCCTTTTTATGTTGGAGGTGTGCTCAAGGCAGCAAGCATAGCTGCTACCTCCCTTGCCAATATTTCAGGTGATTTTTCCTCTTGCTGTTCTTTTTCCATGCTTCCTCTAGAAGCCCCTGTGTCAACTATTTTTGTCTGTGTTGCTGCTATTTCAGGATGTGTCTTTTCCTTTTGTTTCTGTGTCTGCTTTAACTGTGACAACCTTCATTTGGGGTTTTTCAACCCTCCCTACTCTACTCTGCATTCTCTTTTCCGTGGTGTTTGGGCTATTTTTTGCGCCTTTGTTTAAGGCTCAGCAATCTGGCCCATTTCTCCTTTTTCTTTCTGTTCTTGATGTGTTTGAATGTCCTGTGTTGCTTCACCATTGGTTTTCTCACCTTATTCAATGTGTTCTCCTTCCTCACTTCTGGATGGAGTGATATTTTCGGCCAAAATTCTAATATTTTCATCCCTAGACATGTTTCGGAAGATTTCCCAAGATATGGGGATAGTGTAGGTGTGTAGGGCATCTTCCACTAATAGTTTAATGAGCCCGTGATGGGCCAACTGATCTAAGATCCCTTCATTCAATTTTGTACCACATTCAATTAGTGATTGAAGAAGAAAATAGGGAATGCTCAGTTTCATTACTGGAGGTAAATCAATTCCATGTCTTAGTTCACACACAACCTGAAATGATAACCATAGACGATGTTAAATCTTCCTTCACAGGTAATGTACTTCATGATTTGGAAACTAACTTCACTCCAGAGAGGAGGCAAGCTAGTTCTCCTCACCCCATTTTTGTCTTCTACAGGATGTTCCTCGGGCAGAAAGAATGCTTTCTTGGCAACTTGGCCCAATCACCTCTCTTCTTTTCTCCAAGGGAGCCCTAATGGTAGACTAGTAACTCGACTGATGAGCTCAACGGTAAGTTCTAAGGTCAAACCCCTAAAACTAACTATGGCATGTGTCTTTGATTGAGGTCTCAGGGACATTAAAAATTCCTCAGCTATCTCCTCATCATGACCTTGAATTTTGTCAAAGGACATCCAATTGGCTTGTGTGAAAAGGTCCACCACCTCAAGATGCTCGTGCAATTTGCTGGAGTCCAAGGTTTCTTTCCTTATGAATCCCCCTGGCATGGTGAGAGTGCTCTTTTTATGCTTTGGTCAGAAAAGGAAATGTTGTTTCTAGTTTCCCCCTGAACTCAAGAAGGAATTTCTTAGGTGTCCAATATCAATGAGCAACAATTCCCTGGTTTCAAGATTGTTGTTACCCAGAACTCGACTATCTGTTTATGAAAGGAAGAATTTTTCTTCTTCAGACAAAGTACAGAGATCAAGTTTTCTTCTCAGCACACATATGAATATGCAAATTTAAAATTTTTCATACACAGGATGGCCCCCACAACTGCATATATCTTCCCTATAGGAGAATTTTAAAAATAGGAAATGTGGAGGAGAATCTTGATGCAGAAACAACTGGGAAACCCAGTGCAATACACAGGAAAACGTTTTTCTTCCAATTCACAGGTAGATTTCTTCTCTGATTCCCCAATCTAATGCCGTTCAATTCACCACCTTTTCAAAACATACCATGCATAGAGGAGTTTTTCGAGCCTACCTCGTTTGGAGCTCCTAATTCGACAAAGAAAAATCCCAGGCTTCCCTGCTCCAGAAAGTTGTGCAGCCTTTCTTGTAGAACTCTTCCTGTAGAAGACCCCCCAGTTCCTATAGAATGTCACTGCACCTTTGAGCGAGCCCGATATGCGGGAGATTTTTGAAAACAGGTAGGAAATCCAGTGGGGGACAACTGGTTAACAGTTTTTGGAAGCAGAGGACGCGTACTCCAGTCGAGGACATTGCAAGTGCAAAATGAACAGAAGGTGGTGTGAGTTTCAGCGGAGCATCTTTTAACTTCGGTGTGATTCGTGGTGAGGGAATGAGGTGGCCAGACCGGACCGTTGATCCGACATTACGGCCATAATTTCTCTACGTATTTCTGACCGCCATCACCTCTCCTCTGTCATTAACTGCCGCCACCACTACCAGTCCCAACGATTTTTCCTTGAATGGACACTCCACACATGTTGGTTGCACATCTCGTCGGTGATTTTGAATGTAACTCGGCTTGTTCAGATCTCACAAGGCAATGTAACTAGCTGAGGGTGGCCAGTTGACTGGCCATCGATTCCATTCAATCCGAACCATTTCCATAGGCATGTAACTTTTGAAATATAGTTTATGCAATTGACGAATGAGTTTAGGCATTTACTTGTGTGGTCACGGTCGTGTTATGTAGACTTCAGGTCTTGGAACCACTCCATTTGTTGTTGCTTCATGCATGGGTATTGGAACCCATTCCTTCATTCATTGAATCTACTTGCACCCTCACTATCTGCCCCGGGCGCCTCTAAGAGGTTTTCACCCAAGGATCTTTTTTTTTTATGATCAAGGTGTGGGTGGAGTAGAGACAGGGCCCTGCTCCACTATCAGCACTGATTTGTCCAAAGCTTCAATGAACTCCTGCCTAAAAAGGGGTTTCCTGTAGATTTTCAATCGATGCCCATTGACGAGCATGGGGATGGCTTCTTCATCAATGGTCCTGATGAGAACTGAACCATTGTCATTGCATTTCTCCGCTATATATGGTCCTAGCCACCTTGTCCTCAGCTTCCCTTTGAAATCCTTGTATCTTGAGTCATATAACAACGCCCAATCTCCTAGCTGAAATTGCTTTTCGTTAAGGTGCTAGTCATGCCATATCTTTCTCTGGAGTTGGACCACTTCTGAGTGGAGGAGGGCCTACATTATCTGTTCATTCAATCCATTCAACTCTAGTAATCCTTCTTGTTGTGCATGGTTGAGGTCTAGGTCTAGTTGAGCTACCAACCTCAATGTGTTGTACTCAAATTCTATGGACAACAAAGCCTTCTTCCCGTAGACCAGCTCATAGGGTTTGAAACCTGTTGTAGTTTTCCAAGTGATGTTGTAGGCCCAGGTGGCCTCAACCAAGCGATTTGCCCAATATTTTCTGATGTTGCTCACCACTTTAATCAAAATCTCTTCCAAAGCCCTATTATTGACCTCCACCTGCCCATTTGTTTGCAGATGATAAGGGGTGGAGGTTCTATGCTTGATCTTGTGATGAGTGAGCAGGTCTTCAATTAGGTTAGAGGTGAACTGACTCCCTTGATCTGTGACCTGTTCTCTTGGGTAGCCAAACTTGTAGAAGATATTTTCTCTCAAAAACTTAGCCACTTTTTCTTTTGTCGCTGCCTTGATTGCCTTCGTCTCTGCCCACTTTGTCAGGTAGTCCGTGCACACAATGATGTAAGACTTCTGCTTTGAAGGAGGATTGATAGGACCCACAAAGTCTATGCCCCACTTCTCAAATGGCTCGAATGTCACTTGAGGTTGGAGGGGCATTTCATCCCTTGGAGTCGGTTTCCCCATCCTTTGACACCGTTCACATTGGCTGATGTATCTTCTGACATCTTGATGAAGAGTGGGCCAATAGTACCCTGCCTATATAATTTTGCAGGTGGTCCTTTTCGCTACAAAGTGGCCTCCACGCGGTCCATCATGATAGGTTAGGAGGATGTCAAAAACTTCCTCCTCCCTGATGCAACGCCTTAAGATCTGATCTAGGCCAAGTTTAAATAGGTTGCCCCTAATCCAAGTGAATGGGGCACTTTTCCTCACAATTTTGCTCCTCTTTTGAGGATAGGTGTGGAGGGAATTGTACTAAAACCAAGTAATTTATTATATCAGAAAACCATGGAGAGAGTACTGAAATAGCAAATAGGTGTTCATTCGGCATTTGATCATCTACCGTCCCTTCTTCACCTGCAGGCAAATCTAATCTAGATAGAAAGTCAGCAACAACATTTTCCTTGTCTGGCTTGTCAATAATGGTCAAATCAAATTGCTGCGAAAACAGTAACAATCTAATGATACGAGCATTTACATCAGGTTTATTCATCAGATACCTAATCGCAACATGATCAGTGTGTACAAATGTTTGATAACCAGTGTCTGAAATTGTTTAGGGAATGGACTACGGCCAGGAACTCTTTCTCAGTTACAGTATAGTTCAATTCTACCTTGGACAGGTTTTTGCTGACAAAGTATATGGCATATGGTAGTTTCTCCTCAACTTGTCCTAAGGCTGCCCCTATAGCCTTGTTCAAGGCATCAGTGTGGATGTGGAAAGGTAGGGCCCAGTTTGGACCCCTCAAGATTGGGGCGATTACTAGCTTATCTTTCAACTCATCTAGAGCCCCTTAATAGTTATCAGTCCATATAAACTCAACATCTTTCCCCAAAACACCAAACATTGGTGAGGGTAGCTTACTAAAATCTTTAATGAATCTTCTATAATATCCTGCTAAGCCTAGAAAAATCTGAACATCTCTTACCTTTTAAGGAGGTGGAACCTTTTAGATGATAGCAATTTTGTTGGGATCCACCTGTAATCCTTGTTGAGAAATTGTATGACCTAGCATGGTCCCTTCAGTCATTAGGAATTCACATTTTTCGGGACTGAGGGACAGGTTCATCTCAATACATTTGGTTAAAACTTTTCCCAGGTTAGCCAATGCTTCTTGGAAGTTGGACCCATAAGGAGTAAAGTCATCCATATAGATTTCTACCGAATCATGAACCAGATCCACGAATATGATCAGTACTGCTCTCTAGAAGGTGGCAGGAGCATTCCATAGCCCAAAGGGAAGGACCCGGTAGGAAAGGGTACCCCATGGACGAGTGAAGGTGGTCTTATCTTGGTCTTCCAGGCTGATTTGGATCTGATTATACCTGCTGAACCCATCTAGGAAAGAGAAGAACTTCTTCCTTGCTAGTCCATCCAACACCCGATCTATGAAAGGCAAAGGGAAATGGTCTTTCTTGGTGGCTTTGTTATGTTCTCAGTAATCTACACAGCTTCTGCACTTCTCGTTTTTCTTGGGCACAAGCACCAAAGGAGAGACCCACTGATTGTCAGAGATGGGGTAGATGAATTCGGCATCCAAAAACTTTTACAATTATTCTTTGACAATGTCCTTAAGGGCTGGATTCATTCTCCTCTGAGGCTGCCTGACCAGTTTGCAATCCTCTTTGATGTAAATGTGATGGGTATAGACCAAAGGATGGACTCCTTTAATCTCCCTATAGCTCCAAGCGAACATATCCAAATGGTGGTTCAATAAGCTGCACAACTCTTTCTCATGAGAGGGAGATAGGGATGAGCTGATATTTAAGGTTATTTCAAGGCCAAATTCCACATTCTTAACTCTTGGAGAGGTTGGATCAGCCACACAGAAGTCCACCAGAGTACTAGCTTGGGTTCCCTCGACCAACTCCTCTAATGGCAGCACACTGGGAGGTGGATTGTGAGTGAGATTCTCAATTAGGTCATCCTCGGTTTGAGGACCTCCCCTAGTGGCTTCTACGGTGCACAATGGTATGGAGTAGACTTCATCCTCGTCTCCCTCCTCCAACCAAAGAGGTAAATCATGTTCTAACAGAGGTTGGGCAAGAGGATACAGGACTAGCTATTTGGACATAGGCCCATTCTTGATGGTCATGTTCCTTGCTCAACAACTGATGTAAGCATCTGCAGTGTCCAACCAAGGCCTTCCCAAAATGAGGGGGTATCCAGTGAGTTTTTCCTTTGGTTGAAGGACCAAGAAGTCTGCAGGGTACTCCTAAGAATCAACAGAGACTAGGACATCTTCCACAATCCCTTCGGGAGTCACAGTGGAGTGTTCTGCTAACTGCAGCACTATCGAGGTCTTTCTTAGGGAAATTTGAAGGTTAAGTTTGAGCATGGTGTCCCTGGTCATCACATTAATGGCAACCCCTAGATCAATCAAGGTGTGAGGGATGATGGTGCCATTAATGTGGACATCAACTACAAGACTTCCAGGGTCCCAATATTTTGGACAGATTACTTGTCCCAACATTAGATCGAATAGTTGCCCTATAACATTGATAGTTGGAGCATCTTTCTTGCGCCTGCCTGGGTGCCTGAAACACTTACCTTTGATCAATTTGTTGTATATTGGTACATCTTTTATGGCCTGGAGAAGTGGTATTTTCACACACAACTGTTTAAGTTCTCCCAGAAGTTCATTCTCCTCAAGGTTTGGTTGTGTGGTTACCATTAGTCTCTCAGGAAAGGGTGGTGGATTTGGGTTCACTTTCCTGTTTCTCTTCCTCATCCTCTAGAGGAGGTTGGCGATCTGGGAGGACCTTCCCTAATCGTAGGTTGATCTCTTGAATCTCCATAGCATAGGTAGGGCATGTTGTCTCTCCAGTATATACTTATTGGGCCTGTCTGTTATAGGGTTTCAGGTTCGATTAAGAAGGCATATGGGGTTGTCTTGGAGGAGCAGGAGGTAATGGCTAAGGTGGAATAGTTGGTGGAGGAAAAATAGCAGGAGGAGAGTTGTATTGGGGCCTCCACCCCGGCTGAGGTGCATTCCACTAAGGTTGTGGCTGAACATGAGAGTGAAACAAATGAGCAACGGGTTGAGTATGGTATTGAGATGGATAAGACCAAGGAGGAGGTGTGGACTAGGAAGGATGAGCAGGGCGTGCCCAAGAAGGTATATGAGTGGATTGGTTTAGGTGATAATAAGTTTGGGATGTCCCTTGCATCCCCTGCTGATAAGGTCTGGATCCATGTAGCCTCCTTTGGTTGAAGAAGTAGAGTGGTTCAGTGGCTCCCTCAGCCTCTTGGTACATCGCTTTAAATCCGGGTAAGGTTCGACATTGGTTTGTAGGATGGTCTTCCTCATAAACGAAACACACCTCTACTGAGTGCAATGGAAACTTGTTCTTAGGATGCTTCCTTGTGCATCTGGGACAAAAGATGCCTAAAGCCCTCTCAGCTTCCTCGTTCTTCTGCTGGATTCAGAAAGTATCCAGTTGTATGGAAAGAGTCTGTCTCATCTCACTTTTAAGGTCTTCCATGTGATTTGTAAAATCATGTTTGGAGAAGGTGGCACTGGCTGAAAGTGGGTTCCCCCTACCTCTTTTCCTGACTACCCTAGAGTGGTTTCTAAACATAGTCTTTATGTCCTCATAAGGTAGTTGGTAGATGTCTCTGCCAGCTAGCAAATGGAGGGTATCTAAAAGGTCTTCAGGGACTCCTCAGAGTAGAACCAGCTTCAGAGATTTAGGGTCAAGTGTGCACCTAGCCCTTTTATAACTAAGTTGGAACCGCTCTTCATAGTCTTCTAAAGATTCATCGCTCCCCATGGTCATCCGAAATATTTCTCCCTTCGTTTCCTTTGACCTACAGTAGTCCCGATATTTGTTGCTAAAGGCTTGCTGCATTTGAGCCCAAGTTGTGATACTATTTCTAGGTAACCCCATGAACCAGCGTAGGGCTGCATCTTTGAGGGTAGAGGGAAAGGGCTTCAACTTTTGCTCATCTTCTGCATAGTCATAAGTTCGACAAAGGACAAAAAACTCAATCAAGAAGGTATCGGGGTCTTCAGTGGTCAATCCATGGAAGTGAGGTAGGGCTGAGGGACTTATGTTTTTCATTTTCGTGTCCCCATTGGTCTCTCGGATGGGAAGGGCACCTTCTATTCTCTCCCCATCTTCTATATCATTTCTGCGTTCAGCCATGGTCTCAAGAGGAATGTTTTCTTGCCCTTCTTCTGTTATAGGATCTTCGCATCTCTTTGGAGGTTCACCTATAGGTTCTTCTAGATCACTGCCACCGAAGAAGAAAGAAGGGTGACACAGTGATGTGGTGGGGGTGTTGGGTAAGAATTTTCTGGTATTGTTTCTGTTCCTACGAGGCATGAAATGAAATATTTTTGGTTGATTTTGATTTTTTCTGCTTGTACCTGCAAAACTAAAATATATTGAACTGAAACTAACTAAAATCTATCTTGATGAAATGAAAATGTGGAATTGAAATGAAAGCAAGAAAGGACTAATCTATTTTGTAGAATTGAAATTGCAGAAATGAAATTCTAGGTTACGCTTGCAGAATGGAAATTGCGGAATTGAAATGTTAATCTACGCTTACGAAATTGAAATTGCAGAATTGAAATGCTACTCTAAACTTGCGAATTTGAAATGCTAATCTTTGAAAGTGGGAAATATCTAATATATTCTTGCTAAAAGGAAATGAAAGAAAGAAATGTCTAATCTAATTTTGCGGAAATGAAATTGCAGAATGGAAATGAAATAAACTACTTAGCATAAGGTTGTAGTATAAAATAGAAGAAAAACATCAATCACAAATACTCTGATGCATCCCCGGCAATGGTACCAAAAATATGTTGGGCTCGAGTATTGCAGCAATAATTCTGCAACCCCTGGGACTCCCTTCTTTACTTTTATCAACACGGTAGTTCGTAACAAACTTGGAAGCGATAGTGTTGTATGCACAAGTACTAGCTCTTGCCACGGCTGTCACTTGATCAACTGGCACAAGTTCGTTGCACAAGTTCGTTAGGAGCTTAAGCCAACTTCTATGAGCTCTTAGAAGAAGCTTTTAACTGATGGATGAAAGCTAACTCAAAGGAAGCTAATATACTTGCAGAAAGAAACTAAGAAGATGAAAGAAAATGCAAACCCTAGTTTTACCAACTAACCCTACCGGTGTAAGAAAAGCGATGAAAGATGTGGAAATGGATGTCATTGACTTCTAGGAAGATAAAATGCATGTGACTAAGCTACTTCTACAATAAAATGTGGAAAAAACCATATTTTTGTATTTTTGAGTAAGTTGTCAGAATTATTATGCATGTGCTTTAACTATTTTTTTTTGTGCAGAGGTGGATTGGCGAAAGGAAATGCTTGCAGGAGATTGGGAAGGTTAGAAGAGGGCCTAAGGGGTCCTTAGCACCCTTCCAGATAGTTTCACAGTGATCAGATCTCAGGAAACTGATTTTGTGAGCTTCTACAGGAAGTCTGCAGGGGTTCTACACGATGTACTGTAGCTTCTACATGATGTTTCTATAGGATGTTCCGAAAGGGAATTTTGAAGCGTTGATGGTGACAGAAGGGTGAAGAAGTGGGTATGGATGTGCGATAAGTGTGTGAGGAGGTCTAGGGCTTGGTGATCGAGGATGGAGAGTGGCTAAGGCGATTGGGCTGGTTCGAAGATAGGAGAAGCAATGTTGCACGCGAATATAGGAACTAGGGCAAAGTGAGAAAACGTGGCAATTGAGAGGCAATAATCTAAGTTAGAGGACGAATCAGGTTGCATGGATGGGGTAAGGATATATGAGGAGGTATCACAGGTACTCTGCACATTTTTTTCCCAAAACTGATCAAACAAAGACTGAAAACCAAAGATCTAACTACTTTAACCTAATTTGACCTAGAAACCATGAGCATGACACACAGAAGTTTATTGGCAGCAAATCATGTACATCAACTATGGAAACCAAAAAAGAATGGATCTGAGCATGTAATCACAACTGGAACCAACTTTTGCAACTAAGCATCTAACACTAGAAATTGCATGAGGAAGCAAGACAATGTTTTTATGGCAGCAAGGACACCTTGGTCTCATCTCATGGTCCCAAGGAGGGAGAGGTGAGATCAGGGATTGCTTGGTAGCCCTTTTTGAAGTTGTTTTCTGTTACCGACCTATTAAATCAACTTAAAACATGAGAAACTATTTCTATCAACAAAAATGAACTAAATGGCCAAACAAGATTGTAACCTACTAGTAGAAATTAATTAAAAGCAGCAAAAAACATATAACAGTACACAGAGGAGGTCCTAGAACTTGGGTTGGGCCCAACCCCAAGAGATATAGGCTCCTAAAAAGAAGCTCAGAACTGAAGAAAAATACAATTGATCTCCATTATTTAGAAAATTACCATGTCACATAAATGTTTATAGCAAAATCTCCATAAATGAGCAAAAACAGAGCAGCACTAGAGTGCGCAATACAAATGTTCCAAAAGTAACATACAAAGGCTAGAAGCATTCCTTCTTATACACTACGAGGTCCCCCAACAACCCTCCTTGACTTAGGGGGCTTGGCTGCTCAAACTGCCAGTAAACAGTCACTTTTCACAAAACTGCTTGGCTACCATTGGGAATCGTTTTTGGTGGCCAGTTGAACTCCGAGATGAGGGTGGAGAATTCGGGGAAGGGACCATTTAGTGTAGGAGACACCCTTCCTACGAATACTCACCCTTGTTCCCATGTGCTTGGCTATCATCTCTCTCATAAATGCTTGGCCTTGGTCCAAAAGTTGTCCAAAAAATTGCAATAACCATGTGTTAGCCTTCTTGGTAAAGTGACTATCCTCATTCGTTCAATTAACATAAATATAATTAAAAACATGAATGAACTATGAAAAATGGTGGATTGATGAAGAAAAATTAGGCAAAATGAGCCCAATAAGTTACCCAATTTTGGGGCTCATCATCTTACCAGATTGTTCATGTAAATCAATCTGGTCAATAGGATGAACTAAATTTGCATCAAAAGAAAACACCAATCTAGTGTAATCATATGCACTTTTAGGATGAGTTATTTTAGGTTTCAGGAAGACTATTTACATGTTTCCCTTCTCAGTGTCGGATGCATAAAGTAGTATGTGTTGTGAAGTTGATGTTTGCTTCTAGAACTGTAAATAAGTGGAAGCTTTCAAAGCTTCATTCCTCTGCTTAATTTCCTTGTAAACTGTAAATATGCTCTATTCTTTCTAAGTCTGCTACAATTATACTATCTGAGATGATGACACATTTGGACTGGCTGAAGACATAGGAGATGCTACAATCATTCCTTCTATCACAGGAGATAATGGCACAAATGGGCATGTCGTGACGATTGGGTGTTGTTGTGTGGTATCTTCTTATTGTGTTTCACTTGTATGATTTGTCTTCTGCCTCTTAGCGTATATTTTGAATTCTCTCGCTCAATTTTTTGTTAACATAGGGGACACACTATCCCTTTGCCTTTTGTCATACTTTTCTTCTGATGGATTAGTCTATGATGTTTTAGATTATATAGCCTTCTCTTCTTCGTCTTGAAGTGTATTGTCCTACCATTCATCCTGGTTCATGTACTATTCTATCCCAAGCCTAGGAGTGCGAGCATATGGGGTAGTCTTTTTCTCTACCCTTAATTTTGAAATCACTCTAATGGGATCATATTACTAGGTGAAACTGAGTTTGAAATTCATATGTTTCAAAATAGTTTATGCTTCTTTCCCTGTTGATCTAGCATTACAAATAAAAAACCCTACTTGAGTTTTGATTTTGAATTGAGCCTTCTTCTTTGCTACTAAAAAATGAAGTTGATCCTTGTTGATCATCTCTCTGATATATTCCAATGCAAAAATTCATATAGGGACAAACTTTGGTAATCTATATGGAGGTAGTTCACATCCATAGATCCTAATCTCTGTATAATTTTGGTATAAATACCAATCCCCTATTCTGGTTTGTTTAGTAAGATGTAGGATTTTTCTGATCTCTGGTCCAATATTTGGCACTAGATCATTGTTTAATAAGTAAGAAGAAACATTTAAAATGTGATCCAAAAAGTCACTGAATGTGAATTTAGTGGTGTTCCTCCTTACCAAGGAAGTTTAGTGGATTACTGATTATAGATTTCCTTGGATGTCCATCTTCTGTAAGGGAAATGAAAACCTCTATAACTCATAAAAAAGGAACAAATATACTAATACATAAGCATATTTTAATGCTCCTTCTATAGAGAATTTCATGAACTGATCATGAATTGATTCTACTAAGAATTCAATGTAATTGAAGATAAGAGATGGCCTTTCATTAACTGAGAAAAATGAGAAGAAACCTATAAGGACCTCATTGACCTAGTCATTGGAATAATAATCTAACAAACATGAAACAATGGATATTATCTGCTTGGTCATTTACGGAAACATAGATGATTGATATGGTGGGTTGGTTTTAGGCAATTGAACATTTTCTGGTATAAGGGTTTCAAAAATATTGGCTTTTTGTGGAAATTCAATAGTTTTATAGATATCCATGAGAGATTCTGGAAAAAATGGATGCAAGGGTTCAATGTTGTGAATCTGCAATATTTGAATAATTGATTTAGCTGAAATTGTAGAAATAGCTTCATTGTTTTGGGAAACCACTACTCTTTGACTGGAAACATACATAACATGACACCATGAAATAAAATGAGGGAAATGATGGGTTTGTGGAATGATGAATTGAGGTAAAGATGAGTGCCAGAGGTTTAATTCATCACATAGGTCTAAAAATTTATGTTTAACTAATTGTGGAGTTCATAATTACCAAACACACAATTTGTTTGAGAAAATTTACAAAGATGGTCAATTAATTGTTGATGGTTGAAGTTGATAGTGGGAGGAAGCATGGGATTTTTTGAAGATTTTGATGACTTGTTGGAATCCATGACTGGAAAAAAAAGGACTGAGAAACAACTGTAATTACCCAGAGAAAAATTATTCCCTTGTTGACTGATAGCTGGAATGGTCTCTTAAATTCCATTGGTCACTTTGGCGGTTGTTCGACCTAGTAACTGGTAACGAATGGTTTGGTTTATGACTTGGGGGAGCAGAGGAAATACAAGCAAAAAATAACTTCATTAAACATAAAAATATTCTATGTAGGTAAAATGGTTTATCTATTAAATGATTCTGGGGGAATTAACGTGTAACGAGTAATGTGTAACAGGAATATGGTTGGCCAATGAGGAGCTTATAGCTGGCGGGAATGAGAGTTTTATTTAAAACTAGCAGGAGCGGCGTAGCATGTTTATGGATGGGAGAGAGCATATTTTAGAGGGGTAAGAGGTAGTATGAGGGTTGACTGTTTTTCAGAACTTCCCCCCCCCTTGTTGATTAAACTTGGAATGGGCTTGGAGGGTGCAGAGTGGTATGAGATTCGTTGATCTCCTTTGTGCCGCAAATCAGATACATCAAACTTTATTGTGTTCAACAGAAATGACAAAGAGTCTTTTCATTTGTCTTATTCACAATTTTTTTGTTTTGTTTTGTTTAATCCCGTTTAATATTTAATCGAACATGATTTATTATTGAAAAAATAGCATTTTAACTACCACGTTGTATTTTGGGATTTTCTTATATTTTCTATTTTTTCTATTTTTTCTACTCTCTCTCCTCTCTCTCTCTATTATATATATATATATATATATAACTTATCAAAGCAAATAAATGTTACAACATTGGCTCCAACTCGACACTGCTTCCTCCTATAGCATGCAAAGAACATGCAGATCTAAGTGCCTTCTCTTCGGGTTGATGGAGTCTTTGTTGAAAAATAATCATACTTTCAAGAAATTGGAACAAACCAGTAATGTAAAAATGATGAATGACTAAAGAAATTTCAGTACTGGATATAATGTTTCAAATATTTTCGATTGACAAGCTATGAAGAATATTTCCCTTATAAGTTTTGCAAGACAAAAGTATTGTTGCCATTAACCTCTGCAATGCCAAAAGGTCCAAACTAGAGATTATCAAACTTTCCACATTTTCCTTTGTCTTCTCTTCTAACATCCAATTTTAATACTAAATCTCCTTCTTTGAAATCTCTTTCTTTAGCCTTGATCTCAAACAATATTTTCATTTTGTTCTAATATTTCTGAATCTTTTGTTGGACTTCATCTCTTATTCCATTAAGTTCTATAATTTGATCGATTCTCCTAGAAAAATCATCAGATTCTTAATTTGTTTCTTGTAAGAATTTCATGACAAGAAATGCTAGTTGTGTAGGGAAAATGACCTTAGTTCCATAAACAAGCTAAAAAGCTAATTTACTTGTTGATCTCTTTGTTGAAATTCTATTTGCCCAAACTGCATATGTAATATGTCTCTCCCAATTTTTCTTATCATCTGTAAGTATCTATTTAATGACTTTGACTAGACTTTTATTTTAAGACTCTATCGATCCATTTCCTTAAGGGTAATAAGGGGTAGAATGATGTAGTAGAATTAGATATTTTTCACAAAACTCAATCATTTCAATACCACTGAATGCTTGTGCATTGTCTATAACTATTTTTTGGGGAAATCCAAATCTAGATAGTATGTTTTCTTCAATGAATTTAATGACAACAGTATCAGTAGCATTCCAGACTGATATAACTTCTACCCACTGTGTAAAATAATATGTGGTAGTTAAAATCCATTTATGTTGGCTGATAGATGCTGGATGAATCTCTCCAATAAAGTCTAATCCCCATTATAGGAAATTTTCTTCAACTAGGACTAGAACCAAAAGGAGCGTTCAAATATTTTCTTTCTAGAAAAAATTTGACATGGTATGCAGCGTAATGACCACCACAAATACATGCATGAAACTGATCTATAACTCCTTCTGTCTCACTTTTTGTTAAGCAGAACAAAAGGATGTTTAGTGGATCCTTCCAATATAAATTTGCAATGATGATACAATATTTTATGGCCTTTAACTTGAGTGCTTTCCATTGGTTCTTTGTGAATGCATGTGGATACTCAAAATCACGAAAAAAATGCACAATACCAGTGTACCATTCTGAAAGAAGAAATTTCTCATCAATGTGTAGTGGGAGAGGAGTTGGCTCAGTTGAGCATGAATGTTCTTATGGATTCTTCTTTAGTGATGTTTGAGAAGGTTCTTGTGAATTATCCTCTGCTAATAATTGAGAAGGTTTTTGTGGGTTCTTCTTTGTTGATATTTGCATCATAGAATTTACCCAAAAAACTTTACAATTGGATTGACCTAAAAGTTTGGATAAACCTTGAACCTTTATCAACTTTGTAGATTTGATAATAATATCAAATTCTAATATCTTGGTGATCCATCTTCCTCTTCAACCATTTGTATCAGGTTGTAATAATACAATTTTAACAACATTGTTTGGAACATAGGAAATAATGGAAGAATGAAGGACATAGACTCTAAAATGTTTCAAGGTTTAAACTAAGGAATAGTCTTGTTTTTCAATAATGTCATATTTCAACTTAGAATCTCTCATGAATTTACTAAAAGGCAATAGGCTGGTCATCTTCATTTTCATTCTTTTGTAAAAGGACAACAGTTAGGGCAGTTTCAGAAGCAAGAGAGAAAATGTTGAAAGGTTTAGAATAGTTAGGACTGACTCATACTAGCGCTTCATAAATGGCCTTCTCAATTTGTGTAAAATAAAATCTTGCTTGAAATTTCCACTTGAATTCATGGTGTTTTTTTAGCATATCAGTAATACCCTTAACTATTTTAGCATAGTTTGGTATAAATCTCCTTAAAAAGTTGATTTTCCCATGAAAATATTGAACTTCCTTTTTATTCCTTGGTAGTGAAAGTGGTTGGATAGCTGACAATATCTTTGGTTAAATGACTACTCCTTCCTTTGAAATAACATGACCGAGAATTTTTCTTTCTTTTATGGAAAGCAAGGTCTTCTTTAGATTTAGTGATACCCAAACTTCTTGCACTTGTCAAAAACCTTTCTTAAGTGATTTAAATGTTCTTAATCAAAGCTTGAAAATACACTTAGATCATCTAGGTAAATGACAACAAATTTATTAATCTCAACAAAAAATGTTAAATCCATAGCTCTTTGTAAAGTAGCTCCAACATTTGTTATTCAAAAACGCATCCTTACATACATGAATGTACCCCAAGAAGTCGTGAATGTTGTCTTATCTCTATCTTCTATCCATAAAAACCATCTAACATAGAAATTATATTAGAACTTGAAACTTTTTGAAGTAAATGATCCATCTTGGGTAATGGATAATTGTCATTTAAGGATGATTTGTTTAAGTTCCTGAAATCCACACACAATTCGATTTCACCATTTTTCTTTCTGTCTGGAGCCAAATTTGCTATCTAATCATAATATATTAAGGGAACTATGATTTTGGCATCCAATAGTTTCTTAAGTTCTTTTTTAATAGTGGGGAGCAAGGCTAGATTTATTCTTCTTAACTTTTTCTTAAAATGTTTGGCTTTTGGTTTCAGAGGAATTTTATGTTCAATGAGTGTTGTGTCATATGTTTTTAGCACATCGTAAGACCAAGAAAAAACATCTTTGTAATTTTTAAGGAGAGCTAGATATTTATCTTTTGTCCTTTGTTAATGATGCAATGGTTTTAATATTTCAGGTTTCTTCTTGAGTTCCAATATTGCATTCTTCTGTATCTTCTTCAAGTGAGTCTAATAATGGGATTTTAGGAACATCATTGTGACCAAACATTTTTTCAAGGGGAACTAAGCCCTTTGGGATGAAATTTTTGGTTAGCTAATGGATGTTATGATAAACAATTTTTGAGTTTAATTTTGAAGTTTCATTTTCCTTATTCAACTCTTTATCATCAAGTTGTTTGTATTCGATTTGTAAGGTTGAAAATTCGTCAATTACTTGAAAAAATGATTTTAATTGTTCATCATCTTCAAATATTTTTCAATATTTAAGATTATCAGGAATTGAGGATCAATATTTTAGGTGAATCTGATATTGTCGTTGCATTTGATCAGGAATTTTAAAAGAACTAGCTGAAACAGCTAAAGAGTCTGCATGAATATTCTCATTTCTTGGAATAACAATGATGTTAAATACCTGAAAGAAATCATCCACTGAGTCCCATGCCTCATTTCTGTAAGATCTAAGTCCGGGGTGTTGTGTTTGAAAAATATTCCTTACTTGTTTAACAATGAGTTATGAGTCACTGAATACACTTAGATTTTTCACTTTAAGACTTTTGGCTAATTCCAATCCTAGAAGTAAAGCTTCATATTCTACTGCATTATTTGTAACATCAAATTATAACTTATAGGATTGAGTTATGTTCTATTTATATGGTGAGATAAGTACAATAACATCTCCAACTCCTTCTTTTGAATAATCTCCATCAAAATATAGTTTCCAAATAACAGTTTTTATAGCCTTAGACTTATCCAAAATCTATTCAATCCTAGGCTTAGCGTTTTGTAAGTTATTTGACAATAGTGTGAAACATCCAAAATATTGATTAGCTACATAAATTGGATGATTTCTTGCTTGATCAGCTCTACAAATAGTATTAATGAATCTAACCTCCCTATATAATCTAAGTTGTTCACCTCCATATACAAGAATAGTAGCATAAGACATGTCCATTTGTAGACTTCCTCCTAATTTGGTACAACATGATTTACATAATAACATACCAAATTTAGGAGGAATATATGTAACTACAATATCTAATACTACACTCTTAATGGGGATTTGTGCTAGAGTGATAACTAGGTCTTTTATAAGTCCAAGACAGGGTAACTTCTTTGAGTCAAAAGTATATAGATCATGATAAGGTCTAGTGACCTGTAATTGAAGTTGATCCATGATCACTTTAGGCATCAGATTATGGGAACCCACAAAATCTAACATACAGTTGTATAACAGAAAACCATGAACTTTTAAAGTGACATAAAAAGGTGGCACATTTTCATCAATGATACCAGAGCTAGGAACAAAGATCATTGAAGGTTTTTCATCTTGCAAGATTATTACATATCCTTCAGAATCAATGTTTGAATATTGAATCCATTTAGAAACTTAATATTTATAACCTATATTTTTGGAAAGTTTAGACAAAGGAATAGGTATTTTGACCCTTTCTAATTCTCTTTCTACATTGAAAGTAGTTAGAACAATTCTATCAATTGAACAAGGTTCATTTGATTGATTCAATTGTTGAATTGTTGTTGTTTGAGTTTCTGTGGTTTTAATTGGTGGCTAATTTATAGTGGTATGTTTAGAAGATCTACCAGGTCCTAGTCTTGGTCCTAAACCATATCTTCTACTTAATTTCACAATTAAGAATTCAAAAAGGCTTGATACTTTGAAACTTGTGATTTTATTATTATTTTATAGTGGGTATTGATTTTGAGGAAGAGGGACAATGGAATTTTGAATTGATGACTTATCAAAATTATTGATATCATCTGTAATTAGAGGGCCAGTATCCTCAGGTTCGGAAAAAGTAGATGCAAAAGTATGAACAATAGGTGAGATAAAATCACTAGGTTTTAACTCAGGTAGATGTATATCTAACTCTTTTCTGACTTAGATGGTTCTAAAAGGGTGATTCTAAAAGGGTTTCATGGATTTGATATGATTCCAATGAATGAAATAGAAGGGTTCACTGCAGATCAACTCCTCTAGACTAAAGTTCTAATACCTTTGGTGGTAATTCAGACAATTCAGAGGGAATTGGAACAGGCCTACAAGATTCAATAGATGAAATAGTTTCAGGTTGTATTCGTACAAAAGAAGAGGTAGAAGCTTCTAATCTTCTTCTTAAAGAAGCTTCTCTTACCAAACTCTCTGGATCTAATAATTAAGAATAAAGTCCAGGGTCCAAATGAGATGTGATATGTCTAGAAAAATCTATTTTGGCTTGTGAATTCTCCAAGTGAAAGATTTTAACCTGCTAATCATTTATGCACAGAAAAGCTTAATTGTTGTCCCAGAGAAAATGATTCAAATTTCATTCCCCAACAACAGTTCCAATCTGATGTTGTCCTCTAAGATAATTATAGGTTAGGTAATTATGCCAGAGCATCTAAAATGTTTTGTTGTTTTTAATTTATGGAAGACCAATGTTTTAAGTCTATGTAAATAGGTATTGCATCCTAAATTATGTTAATACAATGAAATGGCTGACTTTTTACATCTAAACAATGATTTATATTTAAAAAAAGATTTGGAAGGAATAAGTCTAAGAAACAATGAGTTTTAAGTATTCAAGCTAAATATTCAAAATTATGATAAGAGAAAGATGCAAGTAAACTATGTTCACTGCCAAACAAAATGCATTTAAGTTGATGAAGAAGTGACAATTAATTAATGTGGAGGAGTTAACTTAGACAGGTAGCCTAATAAACCAATCTTTTTAATATGTTATAACTTCACAGAGGATTTAAGACAGACTGGTATTTAGTTATATCTTACCCAAATTTCTTCAATAAAAATAAGTACATGAAGAAACAACAAAATGAAATGAATAACTTAAGAATAACTCACAAAGATGACAAGTTGTTTGAAGAAAATCCATAATCCTTTCATTGATATCAGGAAACTTCATATACCTGTAATTTTGCTCAAGAAAACTTATCATAAGGGTCAAACCCTTTACAGTTCGATTTTGGGAATATTTATAGAAATGTTTCCCAAAATATCTAGACTTATATATCTAAAACTGCTTTTTATAAAAATAGTTCAAACACATAGGGAAATAAAACTGCTAAAGTTGTTGCCACTGCTTTAGAAGATTTATGGTGCTCATGTGTGTTGATTAATCTACTACTCTGTTGTTGACAACTATTGATGACTGCTGACTCATTTACTGAAGCAACTTACATAGTTCTTCCCACTTTTCTTCATCTGGAATTGTATATTTGACCAATTTTCTGAATGTTTCATCTACCTCACTGTATTTTTGGAAAGTTGGTTAACCAAAAATAAATGATTTATCTCATGCTTGATGAATAAATCATAACTGAGACCTTCCATAAACGCTTTACGTGTGATTGTATCTTTAATCTTTGAAACTATGGATTTATTCATGGCAATTGAATATAATTTCCTTTGATATTGTTCTAGACCAATCAATGTATCTCCAATTCCCTTTAATCTAGGAAATCCTTTTTTATGTAACACAGAGAATTTTTTGTGAAACCTCTAGATACTTGATTTGAGGTTATGACACTCGTTTTCCAGTAGCAGCATCAAATTTTTCTTAGTGAGAATTTGTCTCACTTCCAAAATAGTATTTTCTTTATCCTCTATGTTATATTCTTCCAATTCATCTTTGGTGCTGGAATTCAAAAGCCTTATTAGTGTATTTGATTTTCCTAGTTTTAAACCCAATCCCTTTTTCACATCTGCTATTACTTCTTTGGCCCTCTGTACTAGTACATCTTGCTTAAAGATCATCTCAATTGAAGGCCATATACAAGTGATGGTCTCATTCCATCTAGATACTCTTCTTAGCCTATGTAATGGTGTTAGCTATGAAAAATTGGTTTTCTAAGAATTCAATTCTCTGTGTAAGCATATGTGTCTTCTGTAACTCAACTAAATATACATTATCAATATTGGGTTTTCTCTCTTGTAAATTATTAAGCTGAGTTATTAACTTCTCAATTTCTCGCCCCTTAATTGATAAATCTTCCATTTCTTTTGCAAGGTCGGTTGCTGAATTAGTTGATTTAGTTTCCACTATTTAAATTGTTGTTGATGTAGATGTTGTTGTTGTTGTAGTTGTAACTAGCATTGTTGTCACTAGAACTGCTGAAAGAGAAACATATTTGTCTTGCGTTCCCTGCTGTTCTTTTTCCTTTAAAAACTTTTCAATCCCAGTTACCATTTTTTCTATTTGTGCATTCTATTCAATTGTGATTTTGAACATGTTCTTATTCTCCTTTTCTAGTTGTCCTATTTATGTAGTTTGTAGATTTTCTGTAGAAGGAAGCTTAAGTTGTTTTCTCAAAGTACCTCTGTCTACATTCTTTTTGTTGATTACCTCTTCTGTTGCATTGACATTGGTGGGATCATGTCCCAAATTTACCACTAAATCCTCTAAATATTTCATCATTGTCTCTTTAACTAAGGAAGATATGTTTCCTATTTTCAATTGAGACAATATTTTCTAATTATGCTTGAAGCTTATATACTGTCATAACTAAAATTGTGAGAGAAGAATATATCATCTTACCAGATTATTCAAGTAAATCAATATGGTCAATATGATGAATTAAATTTTCATCAAAAGAAAACACTGATTCAGTGTAATCATCTGCACTTTTAGGATGAGTGATTTTGGTTTCCAAGAAGGATATTTGCATGTTTCCATTCTGAGTGTCATAGGAAGAAAGTAGCCTGTGTTGTGAAGTCAATATTTTCTCTCAGAACTGTAAATAAGTGGAAGCTTTCAAAGCTTCATTCTTCTGTTTAATTTCCTTGTAAACTGTAAATATGTTATATTCTTTCTGAGTCTGCTAGAATTCTCTTGTCTAAAATGATGATACATCTGGACTGGCTGAAGACATAGGAGATGCTATAATCATTCCTTTATCCTAGGAGATGTTGGCACAAATGGGAATGACATGAAAATTGGTTGTTGTTTTGTAGTATCTTCTTGCTTTGTTTCACTTGTATGATTTGACTTCTGCCTCTAGTGTATATTTTGAAGTCTCTGGCTGAATTTATTTTTACCATAGGGGATGCACTGTCTCTTGGCCTTTTGTCCTGTTTTTCTTCTGATACAGGAGTTTACGATGTTGTAGATGATATAACCTAGTCTTCTACCTCCTAAAGTGTATTGTCCTGCCATTATTCTTGGTTAATGTACCATTCTATCTCAAGCCCAGGAGTGTGAGCATATGGGGTAGGTTTTTTCTCTACCCTTAATTTTGAAATCACTCCTAGGGGATCATACGACTAGGTGAAACTAAGTTTGAAATTCATATTTTTCAAAAGAGTTTCTCCTTCATTCCATACTAATATAAAATTACAAATAAAATGCCCTACTTGAGCTTTGATTTTAAATTGAGCATTCTTCTTTGTTGCTACAAAATGAAGTTGATCTATGTTGATCATCTCTGTGATATATTCCAATGAAAAAATTTGGATAGGGACAAACTCAGGTAATTTATATGGAGGTGTTTCACATCCACAGATCCTAATATCTATATAATTTGGTATAAATATCAATCTCCTATTTTGATTTCTTCATTGAGATGTAGGATTTTTATGATCTCTGGCCCAATCCTTGGTTCTACATCAATATTCAATAAGCAAGAAAAAACATATAAAACGTGATCCATAAAGTCATTGAATGTGAATTTAGTGGTGTTATTCGTTACCAAGGAAGTCCAGTGGATTACTAATTGTGGATTGCCTTTGTTTTCCATCTTCTGTAAGGGAAAATAAAACCTCTATGACTAATAAAATAGGAACAAATATACTAAGACAAAAGCATATTTGAACACCCCTTCTGTAGAGAATTTCATGAACTGATCATGAATTGACTATACTAAGACTTCACTGTAATTGAATATAGGAGATGGCCTTTCATTAATTGAGAAAAGTGACAAGAAACATAAAAGGACCTCATCAACCCATTGATTGGAATAATAAACTAACAGACATGAGACAATGGATATTATCTGCTCGTTCATTTCTGGAAACATAGATGATTGATATGGTGGGTTGGTTTTAGGAAATTGAACATTTTTTGGTAGAAAGGTTTCAAAAATATTGGCTCTTCATGGCAAGTCAAGATTTTTATAGATATCCATGAGGGATTCTATAAAAAATGGATGCAAGGGTGCAGGGTTTTGAATCTAAAATATTTGATTAATTGATTCAACAGTAACTGTAGAAAGAGCTTCATTGTTTTGGGAAATGATTTCTCTTTGAGTGGGAACATACCTAACATGACATCATGAAATAAAATCATGGAAATGATAGGTTTGTGGAATGATGAATTGAGGTAAAGATGGGTGCCAAAGGTTTAGTTCACCACTTAGGACTAAAAAATTATGTTTTAACCAATCTTGGCGTTCATAAAGATCAAAATCATAATTGGTTTCGGAAAATTTATAGAGATGGTCAACTAATGTTTGATGGTATAAGTCAATAGTGGGAGGAAGCATGGGGTTTTCTAAACTTTTTTATTTCTTCTTCGAAGTCGTGACTGAAAGAAAAAGGACTAAAAAAACTGTAATTACCCAGAGAAAAATATTTCCCTTGTTGACTGATAAATGGAATGGTCTCTTGAATTCCACTTCTCACTTTGGCGGTTGTTCGGCTTGTTAACTAGCAAAAAATGGTTTGGTTAATGATTTTTTTGAGCAGAGGAAATACAAGAAACAAATAACTTCAACGAAACATAAAAATGTTTTATGTAGGTAAACTGGTTTATCCATTAAAGGGATGCAGGGGAATTAATTTCTAATGGGAAATGTGTAATAGAAATATGGTTGGTGAATGGGGTGCTGATAGTTGGCGGAAACGGGAGTTTAATTTAAAATTGGAGGGAAAAGTGTAGCGAGTTTCTAGATGGGAGAGAGCAGATTTTGGAGGGGGTGAGGAGTGAATGCGAGAGGGGAATGTGGTAGATGCAACATGAGGTTTGACCACTTTTTGGACCCCCCCCAGTGATTAAACTTCAGATGGGCTTGGGGGTGTAGAGAGGTATGAAAGTCGTTGATCTCCTTTGCGCTGCAGATCACATATGTCAAACTTTATTGTATTTAACAAAAAGGACAAAGAGTCTTGTCATTTGTCTTATTCACATTTAATCTTTAATCAGACATGATTTATTATTGAAAAAATGATATTTTAACTAGTCCGTCGTATTTTGGGATTTTCTTAAATCTTCTATTTTTTCAATTTTTCAATTTTTCTTTTTTTCTTTATGCTTATATATATATATAATATATATATATATATATAAATATATATATATATATATATATATATATATATAATAGATGATATATATAGATATATATATATATATATATAATATATATATATATATATATATATATATTATATATAATATAATATATATATATATATATATAGAGAGGAGAGAGAGAGAGAGAGAGAGATATAATAAAAACATCTAAATTAAAAAAAAAATCAATGTTACAATAACTTAAATCATAATCTCAACTCTGGCATGTTTTTCTCATCCTCATGATTTCGAAGTGTCGGAGGATGTCATCAATGACTTCTCACGAATTAAATATGATGGTGATGGCATAATAACCTTGTTAAGACACATAGTTTCCTTTTTGGGATTTTGTGACAAGAATGAAATCCCCTTGGAAGACATTTCATGTGGCTTGTTCTCTTACATGTTAGAGAGGTGCGCTAAGCAATGGTATCTCACATTTCTCGCAACCTCTATTTACTATTTGAATCACATGATCAAAGAGTTACAATGTGCTTTATTTTGTTTCGATCATAAATCACTTAATCACACAATCTTGGAATTATACAGAGCACCTAATGAATCTATTGCACAATTTTGGGATCACTTCCGTAATATTTCTTTTCAAATCTTGGAAGATGAAGCTAATTGGAAATTTATGAAAGAAAGATTTCAGTACCTTCTTCACGTACTTGAAAATTGACATGAGTTAGAATGATTTGAACCCCTCCTAACATACCTTGGTGTTAGAGCTTTCAAAAAGGAGACAGATGAGGGCATTGTCACATGTGACCCACCATCCTCCTCTCATCAAATAACTCTAGCCTTGCATGATGAGGTGGGAGAAGTTGCAAACCAATCTATTGAATTGTCACCTCCTCCCACCCCACCTACTATAGATATCTGCACATATTTGGAATGAAACCCTGATGGTTGTCATGTGATCTAGTTTTCTCAACGTATGCTTTGTGGTTCCTATGATCGTCCACATTCTATTGTGTTGTGTTCATCCATTCTGGAGTCCACATCTATTGTTCATGAGGATCAAGTTGTCGACACGGTTTGTGTTGAGAAGCCAACCCGCACTATTATTTTTTATGAGTATGCATGGGAATATAAATAACATCTTACAATAAAGGATGACATCCTTCCATTCTCACCTCATCCTCTCTATCTTGACAATTCTGCGATTCTCTCACTTCTCATTTTTCTTGTGAAAATTTGTCCCTGGATGTCTCTACTTCTGATAATTCATAGAACACATGGGATATCATTCCATCATTTGATCGTAGAGAGGAAAAATATTTCTTTTTGAATCCACTTGACCTCTCATCGTTCATTTTTGGAAATTGAGAGGGTGAAAGATTTGTTTCTTATCAACCCCTCTATATGGTTAGTCAGATCATGAGGATGTCAGTGTACGTATTGAATTTTATGATCAT
Source organism: Pinus taeda (assembly GCA_000404065.3). Lineage (NCBI taxonomy): Eukaryota > Viridiplantae > Streptophyta > Pinopsida > Pinales > Pinaceae > Pinus > Pinus taeda. Next base: position 147,872 of record APFE031637660.1, read on the forward strand.
GGATTTCATGATCTCTTTACTCATTCATTTGATCACATTTTTGATTTACCTACTGTTGATCTTTCTAAGCCATCGGTCTTTGATGATCCATCTTCCGATGAAGTGAAAACAGCTCAAGTTGTCGAGGCACTTCAACCCAAGCTGATGGTTATGCTAGGTTCTTGTAGCCTTGAGGTCAGTTCCACTTCTGATAAAAAATATGTTGAATCACCCCAGACTCCTCATCACTTTCTTTGCATATTGAAAATCAATCTAATCTACAACTTTCACATCCTCCACCATAATCACATGATCCTATCGCTCATGAATTGGAGGAGCCATACATATCAAGCATTGTGGTGAAACACAAGTTTTCTTCTTTTCTTCATGTTTGATCTCTTGTCAAGGTCAAAAGTGTGTACATGCTTGCCATCTGCATGAAGTGTGATAAAACACAATGATACCTCTACATAGTTCCTTTCATGTGCTTTTAATATTTTATTTTTGTGGGTGCCTTCAAACTTCGAACATGTTGGTTTTCATTGCTTTATATTTCTTGTTTGTTGGTTTTTATGAATATATTTTTTGTTAACCATGCCATAATTCACATGGGCCACCCAATGAGTCAGTGGCTGAATTGGAAATATCACTTCACATGAGTAGGCCCACACTCTATTTAGCTTTCTTGTTTTTCTTTTGCTTACTTGGTTTTTCTTCACTTTACTTCTTACCTTTTCTTGTTTTCTTGTTTATGCACCTGTAGGATTATCTTTCCCATGAAACCATGTTTGGCTTCTTGAGACAATCAAGGAAAACTACAAGAGGAATTGTACAACTATCAACATTCAGTTGTCTATTTATTCCCTCTCCTTATGAAGATCTTATGTTTCTTTCAGTCGATGATACCCTGATGGAGAATACATTCTTTGAGAGTGAGTCTTGTTGAAATCACAATGCTTGCAATTTTAACTAGTACCACCTACCTATTGTAACGGCTACAACCACCCTCCAAAATTTTCCCTTAGCTTCATTTTGGAGCCTCCCTACCAACCACCCTTAACAACATGTCTTTCCTTGTCAAGTACACAGGCTTCTGTTGTTTTCCAACATATTTCTAGCCTATGCATGCTTGTTGCATCCCCCTCATAGCATGTTTCTCCCAACTTGGTCCAGCAATAGGCCTAGTAACTTCCTCAATAAATTGCGCAATTATGGAGGAGAACCAACCTTCCCTCCAGAAATTGTGAAATCCTATCTGGTAGCTTGCTGGGCTCCAGAATTGCACAAATCTGCTTGTCAATCTTGACTAGAAAAACTATGCAATCTACCCCAGCATGACTACTCAACCTAGACATTGCACAATTATGGGCAAAAATCAGTTGCTTAGCCCAGAAATTATGTAATCCTTTTTGCCAAACAGCGCATCTCCCTCTGAAAAATGTACAAATTTTCCCCTCAGTCAAGGAGGTTGTTGCATGTACCATTGGGTTCAGTGGTTCCACCTAGGACTGAGAAAACATGACTTGCATGCATGGGCTGCCTTTTCCTAAAATAGCAAAAAACAACATGCAAAAAACATCCCTCTATTTTAGGGAGATATTTTTAGCAACTAGAGGTTACATGCAAAGGTCATTTTAGAATATTTCCTCCAAGTGTCGACTTTTCCTATATTTGTGGCATGCCCATCATGAACCTCAAAATTATTTATTTGATGCTTTAGAGCTCACTTATTCACATCGATCTTGGAGCAGTGACATCCCACAACGCATCCAAGAGTCTTTGGCACATATAGCTTAGCTATTCACGGGTAATTCCTCTTAACTTGTCTTTTTTAGCATTTCTATTGCTTTTTGTGTTTTGCCTTATGTGAGTGTTGTTTGCTTGATTTCTATGAATACTTGCTATCATTTGCATGCATAATAGCTTGTACTAGCACCGTTTTAGTTTTCGTTAGCATCTCACAGTTGTCGCATGCATGAAATTGTTTTGCATGAACAGTCACCGATTCAGTGACTCACTTCACCCACATGCATGTTGTTCTATTTTCTGAATCTTTCATTCACTTTTTGCATGCATGATAATTCACTTTGGCTTACACTCAATATCGGCATGCATTCACTTTTACTTTTTCTTTCGGTTGCCCATTGATGGGTTTGGTCACCCTTGGCCCGAACTCTGCCTCACCGTACAACATTGCACAATCATGAGAGGGAAGGCTCTGCCTTCCTCTTCGAAAATGAACATTTTTCCCAGTGATTGTCCTCTAGTCTTGCATTGTGCAATTCTGAGGGACAGTGACTACTGCCCTAGAAAATTGCACAATGTAGTCACTGGGCCTACAACCATTGCAAACTGGAATCCTATAGCCTCCATATAGCCCATACATCCTTTTGCGCAGTTTTGGAAGCCTATCTCCCAGCTTCCTAGAAAAAATTGCGCAAACCTCGCTAGTCAATCCCCAGGTATTTTGCATTGTATTTCCTCAAGTTTTCTTTGGTTTTAGCTCACCGATTTATTTCCATGCATGTCGCTACATCTCCAGATCTTGCAGGCATTCATCCACCACTTAGAAGTCCAGGATCAATGGCCTCTAAGAGAGTAGGATCGAAGGACACTGACAGATCAATAGTTGAGCAAGTGTCTACAAGTTTATCGATATATGAATATACCAACTTGAGACAAGGACATCAAGCTGAAATGGAAAGAGGTCAATGATACATTTGCAGGCACAATTGGGGAAGACCTTGAATATCGCCAAGTCATTGTGAACATCCACAACTCTAGCTTGTACCATATTGCATGGAGGTATCTCGTGCTCCCATGCGCAGACATGATACATTGGATCATCTAACAAATTGATCCCGAGACGATGACATTGAGTAGTGTCAGTGAGACGGAGATTTCTACCTTCAGGGCATAGGATTATGAACAGATGTATCATATGTAGAACCCTGTGATCACCATGGAGACACTCTTCAGCTTATCCAGTAGCCATGCCAACTCCAAAGGTATCTTCAAGAACTGGGTGAAGGAGCCGGCTAAATTCAGGATGACACCCAACCAGGTCTATAAGACAATGATAATTTGGAAGGCATATCAATACTTGGTCATTTTTGCATGTCATCAGTATGGCCATGAAACCACAGAAGCCTTCCCACAGAGTTGGGTGATTGCTTTGGACCAACTGGAAAAAGAAGGCCAAGCATGCAACTAGTCCGACATGTTGGCTCACTAGCTAAAGGAACAAGCAATAAGAGCTCAGCAGGCTCTGCAACTGAGTGCACAAAGGCCTAGTAGTTTATAGCTGAGTGCGCGGACCCCTGCAACTGAGTGCGCATGGCAGGTCGAGTCTGTAACCATTGGGAGAATCAATAAAGAGAAGTTTTACTATATTTATGTCTATCTTTTCTTGGTTTAATGCATGATTAAATATAATTTGCAAGTATATTGTTTATTTACTGCGCGAACCTGCATGAATGTTTTATAATTGATTATAACTTAAGAAATGTAAGTAGGAAAAGGTAATTAACTAGTACTAGAAGATAAGTAAGATCTCGAGTAATAGCGCAAAGAATGGCGTAGGAGCTCCACAACACTCGCTTAAAGTTGCATGAATGCAGTGTATCAGGCCACGAGGAATGAGGAAGTGTGCGAAGCAACCTACACATAGGAACAAACAGTGGACCAGTCGAATCTCTCAGACATCTCAAGGGTGCAAAAACCTAGTTCTAGCATCCACCCATACTACTTCAGGCGAGACCTCACTTTGCGCTTCACTGATTGTTGCCAAAAAGGCCAGTAGTACAACGATTTGTTTGGCTAATTAACTCCAAACCTAGGTCAGGCCCCAACAAGCCAACAAATGGTTCTGTTGCCAGGACCAGGATTTGCATAGAGATGTCTGATGTCATATCACTAGAATTTGATAAAGAAAGGAAATGAAGATTGGTTGGACAAAAAGATTCTCGAGTTCGCAGCGTGAGAAAATAGGAATCTACGACTATCAAAGGAAGAGTGGTTAGATTGCTACTTATATACAGAGATCCAAAAAATTTTCTTTGCATCCTTCCCCACTGAGTTGTATGAGTTTATTGTGAAGCTAGCAAATAGCCAAGGAAGGTGTAAACATGACAAACCTATTGTGTGGACTCCAGAATTGGTGCACAGACTGGAAGCATCGGAAGATAAGATCTCTCGCATTATCAATCACTAGCTCAATCAAATCATAGGAGGATTCATCACTGAATTCGTGGTAGATACTTCAGTCAGCTATAGCAAGGTAGGATAACGCTTCCTCAAGGGAATTGGAGGTAATTATGTTAAATATTTGAACACTTGGATTAAAATGCTATTGTGTAGAAATCAGGTTATGCGAATAAATTGATGTTTAGGGCTACACGGAGTGGGAGAATCTATAGAAACAAAGGTAGCACAGAAGTAGAAACTAGCCCCTTGATTTCACCTCCCTGAGGAGGCGAAGAAGATCTCGTGAAGGTCTCACCAAGAAGTGTGATCAATCTAATAAGGAAAAGAATTCTGCGTGCCTCCCCCACCCACACCACCACCGCAAAGTAGTATGGCAAGTGCGATAAAGCTACTAGTGTTCAAGGGAGTAGGGAATGAAGATCCAGAACAGTTTTGGTTCGTGATAAAAGTTATATGGGAAGCACAGGGTGTCACAGACGAAAATATAAAGAAGGCAACGTTGGTTAGTGCTCTGTAGGATCGCACGCTGACCTAGTACATTAAGCATTCTAATGATAATCCAAATGCGGGGATCATGGATATCCAAGTTGCACCAAACAAATAATTTAGTAGGCCAAGTCAGAGGCATAATCACTCATTGGATTCAAGGAAATCATAATGCTACCAGGCGAGACCTCATGGGAATTGGATCAAAGGCTAAACTGCAGAATTCGTGAAGCAAACATGACATTAACAGATGGGCAACACAACGAATGGTTTGTAGCATCGTTAACTCCCCATCTATGGAATGCAGTATCACAACAAAGGCTAAACACTTAGGTTGAGGCTTTGGAGGTCGTGATGAGATTGCACGAGACTCTGATACAAGATTATAATGTGGGAGTTTAACAGATTCATGCACAGTTGGAAAAATTGTGCCTGGAGATGCAAAGTTTGAAACAAGATAGGAAAACATGCCTAGAGATGTGCGATGAGGTATGGTGCATAAAATGCAAGGGCTAGGGTCACGACAAGGAACTCTTCCTGATGTTTGCAAATTACCTTGCGGGGGGAGGGCTAATGCCACTAAGACCGGAGGCACAAGAAGGACCAAGTGTGGTGCCTGCATTGTGGTGCTCGATTTGTCAGATAGGAGGAAATCATGCTACATATAACTGCCATCTATTATAGAAGTATACGCAAGATTCACTACAATTGTTCTGTAATTTTTGTAGGTCGGTAGGACATGATGAGTGCACCTGTAGAAATTATGAATGTATGATGGATCGAACTCCTACCTACAAAATTCAAGCCGAAACACGGGCCATTGATCAAAACACAAAGATGGTGCACACCAAATTTTAGGGGTGTGGACAAGGCCAAGGTGGAGGGGGACTAGGAAGAGGTCAGAGAAAGCTGATATGTTACAATTGCAGAGGGCTTGGGCATTATTCTCGCGACTATGTGAATCCAACGCGACCATCATGCTTGTATTATATGTTCTTTGATCATGAGATGGAGGATTGTCCCACACTGATAGCGAGGTTGCACAATAAAGGAGCACTTCAGCCTCCCCCGACTCAGAACTTGCAAATGATGAGGTCTGGGCCACGCGAGGAAGACCCTAATGTAAATATCATGCTCCAGAGTGGAATTGTGATAGGATATGACAAAAGCAAGCAACCTGAAGAAAGTACTTGGGTTTGAAAGGCTCCAACGAAGGAATTAGAATTTGATTTGGACCACGCTAAGGAGACCTTCATGGAAGCTAAGAGGAGCTTCGTTGATGCCTCCACTTCAGGAAGTAAAGACAAACTGGATTTGGAAATGGACCCATCGATGCTCACTATGTTCTTGGAGACATGCATGAAGTTTTTGTGTGACAACAAGGCTGTAAAGGGGTTGCAAGAACTCATAACTAGGTGCACTGGGACCATGCCAAGAGAACTACACATAGTTCAGAAGCTTGGGAATCACACAACATGAACAGGAATGGAAATGAGATTGACCGTGCAGATTGGGGAATATAAGGTGGGCCAAGTGATTCTGGATCTAGGGTTAGCCGTAAACATCTTGCCAAAATAGTCTTGGGGGTGCATGGGCAGCCCTGCATTGCAATGGTATCATATCCAACTACGAATGGCGAACCAGCAAAAGATCCTACCTATGGGGAAAGTGCAAGGAATCATGATAGATATTGAAGGAGAAACCACACTAACGGATTTTGAAGTAATAGAGATTGTTCATGACAGTAATCCCTACCCCATGCTATTGGGAATAGATTGGGCCACTAAGATGAATGGAGTGATAAATCTAAAGAACTACAAGATGATCTTTAAGAAAAAGTCTTTGCGCATAGTGGTACCTTTAGACCCTGCAGAAGGATCGTGCTACACGGAGCCACTGCACGACTACGACAGCGACAACGATGAATTAGACTGCATCTACAAGATAACTGCGTGGGAGCGAGACTGGGTAAAGCCAACCGCAGATGGTCAAATCTCATGGGAGCGCAAAAGCTCCTGCACATCAGATTCTGATGAGGAGATAGAACGATGGTAGAATCGGTTACATGATGTAACCATGCACAACTATAACATGATGACAAGATCTTTGCACTGCATAGCAACAAAGGTAAGATATCTGCCTATGTATGACAGGTTAAGCAAGGTGGATGACTTCCTAAACAAATTTGAAAGAAAAGTACCAGAACACCAATGTTTTGATGCTTTGGAATGGGTGTTGCAAGCTACGCCCACAAGATGGTGGGGGACACACCAGAGAAGTTTTGAGGATTGGCACAAATGAAGAAGGATGATGTGCATGCAGTTTGGGAAGCCTTCGATGCAATTAACAGACAAGATTGTCGAATGAACTGGGCTGCGTACTCAACTATCTAGGTGGATACAGACATATGGAGTGAAACCTGCATGAATGCATACTGTCCTTGCAGTGGGAGACATGATCAGTAAGCATGTGTGAGTAAGGCATTGGTACCAATGACCCCTCTTGTTGGGACCACGAAGTAAGGAAAGACCAAGTGTGCAGAAGAATATCCATGCAGAAGATTTTAACAAAGTACATGAAGCACTGAACAAGGTTCACAATGCGAAGTGGAATGACTGGGACCTATGTGTACCAACGGTTCTATGGGCTTATAGTACTGCATGCAATAACTTGACCGCGGAGGCACTGCCAAAGCTGGAGTATGAAGCAACCACTGCAAGCCCTATAGTACTTGGAGAGCTTAGACCGCACATGACATCACCGGTAGATAAGACAGTTTGTAGATGCTTGGAAGCAGAAATCCAACAGGAAAATTTTAGGCTCCAAGAACTTGAAGAAGAAAGGGTACGATTAAGGAATAAAAGCACTCTGGTGGACATGGATGTAAAGAAGCTAGAGGACGAGATAAAGAAATATTTTTTCAGCAAAAAGACCAGGGTAATAAGGCAGGATGCATATGATCATGATGATAGGTTTAAGGCCTATCACCGCAAATTGATCAGTTTGAAGCCTTGGCTTGGACCACACATTACCAAACGAATTGACCAAGGTAGCATGTTGCAGATGGTAAAGCGTGTGATGCTGACCGTAACAATAAAAGGTGGGTATTTTCCAAGAAACATGATGGACGATAGGATGAAACTTTACATGGGTGGTGCGACCACCTGACTAGCTGAAGGAAGTACAATCTTAGCACTCCAGGCAATTGAAAGGAAGTGTAGGACTATAAACTATTATGCCGAGAGATGCACGATGTGGGGGCTATGCATAGAAGCAAAGAGTCACAAGGTCCGTGACCACGCACAGGGGGCTGCACTGCCGCATGGGTTGGCCACAAGGTGACCATTGAAGTCACTATTCATGATGGAATGCTCAACTTAAGACCAAATGGAGCGAGCAATAGGCATTTAAGAAGTAAATTCTGGGCAAGATTTGGGAAAATTTGCCGCCAATGGAGCATTAATGAACCAGATTTGGGGGGAACGATCGAATATAAATTCAAAAAGTACTATAAATTACAAGGGGCTTCCCAGGAAACAACACATGATCATTTTCGAATTTAGCTATTGAGTAGAGCCCTAATCATTGTGTCTCGAGCGTTGATTAAGCCCCTAAGTTTGCAAGTGTTAGATTTCTAGATGGACACGATGGCAATAGCTGAGGAAGTTATGGAGATAACTTAAATGACCGCCAAAGAGACCATGCAGGCCCTAACTATGTGGGATGCTCTGGAAGATGCCCGAATTGGGGCAGAAATCCCAAAATCACCACGCACGCCAAGACCCAAGAAGGACAAACAAGTGATGGTTCTCGTACATGTGTCCCTGCGAAACCCACTGTGCACCAAGCTGTCGATGGAGGAGAAGGGGAAAGTCATCACCATAGAGATTGATGAAGAAGAAGAAGACGTGGAGGACCTAATCATCACAGAAGACGAGGACAAAGGCATGGAGGAGGAAAATGAGCCTATGCACCCCTCGAACAAGCTACCCACCTATGTCGCCCGATGGAAAGGGAAGGCTAAAGTGCCCAAGGACTTTGACAAGACCAAGAGCTTGCTCCATACCCTATTCCTCCCAGACAACATTATTTTGAGGGCATGCACTTGGGACAGGTGCTGAGCTTAAAATTCAAATATTGGGACCTCACTGACCACAAGAGGTTCCCTCACCTTGAGACTGCGCACCTCATGAAGCCCAAGAAGAACACTGCGGTGGGGGTTACATAATTACAGCTATGAAAGTGGTTGCACAGAGTGGAAAAGGAAGGGCTACTTGACCTGCTCTGGGTGCTGCATTTCCACCACAACCTAATAACCATTTTCGTCATCAGGAAGCTGCTCTACCTAGTTCATGATGGATGTTTATGGCTGGAGGAGCCCATTCCCATCTCGACAGACTTGATTCACCACATTTCCTGGCTTCCATGCAAAGGAGAGGACCCTGTGGACATCCTGGAAGGGCAGAGCAGTGACTTGGCCATTGTGAAGGCCATAAAGAAGAAGTACAAGCTGGCAAAGAAGAAAAGGAGCTACGCCATATCCAGTATCAATGAAAAAGTAGTGAAAGTGGCAACCCAAATACTGGCCAGTAAGGTTATGCACAAGTTCCACATAGACGAGGTACCCATGCCGGTGGTCGCAATAGCTGAGCAGTGCATGGAGGGGGTCCAGTTTAATTGGTCTGAGTTCCTCTGCAAGGAGTATTTGGAGAATTTCCACGAAGCTCAGTAATAGGGAAAAATGTTCCACTATGCATGGCTTTTGTTGTCCATAGTGCTCGTGGTAGAGGAATTACCGGAGCATAGTCAATTCCCTATAATTGACAGAGATCTACCGAAGGCCATGAAGTACGCTTTGCTCTGGGCCACAAAGGATGCCACTAGGATCCATGACATTAAAATATTTTGGGTGTTCATGGAAATGAACCTCAGAATGGGGATCAACCGCAAGTTGCAGTTGTCGCCCACTATCTACAACAACCTTTTGTGTTTTGCGGAATTCAAAGTGGACATCCATAGAATTTACATCAGAGCGTGCAAGGACCCGACCAAACAATGGAGAAAGCTACCCTTTGTATCCATGAATGAAAACATCTTTAACATACTAGAGACATGGCCATCGGAGTGGCGCGCTCCAGACATCATAGAGATAGAGAAGTCAGTGACATAAAGGAAGAAAGACGAGGCCCAATTGCGCATCTCTTAGCTGGCAAGAAAAAGAAGGAAGGAGGTAGGGGTAGCTGAAGTGCAAATGGCATAGACAACAACTGAGAAGGGAAATGCCGCAGTAGCAGTAGCAGCACAACAGGCAGCCACGAAGGCGCGCAAGGGCCAAATTTCACCTTTGCATGGGAATGAATTAGAGGAAGAAGAGGGATGCACGAACCCACAAACCGCATCAACACAGTTGAAGTGCCAGCACCCAACTGAGTAGACAAGGTCGTGCAATAAGGTCAAGGCATCGAAGTTTTTTATTGGCCCAATCACCTAACCAAGGGTGATCTGCACGACATCAACGAGGCAGTGCATGATATCACCTCCGAGGTCCTCCAAAATTTCATGCAGGAGAACCATATTGTGTTGGGGACCCTTAGAGCATAGTTGCAAGAGTTGCAGGTACACCCTCCTCAGGCTGGTACCCTTTTGACTAGCCTCGTAGTTGGAACAATAACAACAGAACAGATTTTGTGTGCTCGGGTGACGAATACCATAGTGCTGCCAGAAGGGGCACTAGTGACAACAAATGAGGCCGGTAGACCTACGGTTAGCGTGCTGAAGGGTCTCAGTATCAATATGGCTGCAATCCTGTGAGAGACCTTATATGTTTTGCAGGATGGGATAACTGGAGAGCTGTGAGCTAGGGAGAGCCACACACTGCAAGTCCTCAGTGAGAAAAAAATCAATATGGAACAATTGAGCTTGCAGCGCGATGAAGTGATGTCACAAAATCGACAGCTGGTACAGGTAATAGCCAAAGCCTACCAAAGCGTCCCGAAGCTGGCCATCTCACCAGACATACTAGCAAAGGGGTGCATCCATAGGTTAGCAGCAGGGGTATGTGAGGTGAGGGAGGAAATGAAAAAGGCTTAGCTAGAGCAAAACCTTCAGATCGTCAAGTTGTGGTTAAAGGCGTGGTTGTCCACCCCTCTGGAAGTCAGAGAAGAACGCACTAGTGCTATCACAGTGGGACTGGATGAGATTGGCAGTGAAATGTGAGACTGCACCAGCATGTTGGAAGAATCATTTGAGGTCCTCACAAATCTGCAAGAGGACCCGAACATTTAGCACTTAGAGACAGAGGCATGGGAACTCCAACAGCAGTATGATAGTGTCAAAGGAATTGTGCAGATGGTTGCCCTCACTTAGAGGCTTGCATGGATGTAAGAGGCCAAAGTGCTGAAAGAACAGGTGGATGCGACATGACCCAAGGAAGCAGTCCTGAAGGCGTGCATTTAGTCTTGGATCAATGAGGCCTTCACCATCATAGTAGAAATTGAAGACAAACTCGCACACATGCAAGGGATACACACACTGATGCATAGAAGCACTTCTGGCATAATGGTCTTGGAACAACGCATGCAACAGATCTAGCAAGTAGCAACTCAATACACTGCCAACCTTGCCACAGTTTGAGCAGATTTGGAAGGACTCCGCACAAAAATCTCTGCGCCAACAGTGTGACTCGAGGGTGAGTCACGATGTTTTTTTGGGGGGCTTGTTGGGCATGGAATCCCCCCAAGGCATGTTTTGGGGCTTAAAGCCCAAGTTTTGACTGAATCGTGTAAAATCTTCATGAATTGTGGGCGGAGGGCGCAAAATTATAATAGTGTCACAGGGTTGTCCACCCTAGTTTTTATAAGGTGATTTCTACTGGATAGACCTACCCATGGTCCGCGGACCATGGGATTGTATAAATAGAGTGAGAATCTAAGTGTATAAGAGAACTAATAGAAGATAAAATAGAAGAAGATGAAAAGTCTAAGTGATTGAGTCGAAGTGTAAAGTGTGTCTGTGGGTCATAGACTAGGAGAAGGCTCTGTAGTTGAGTGTGCAAAGGCCTAGTAGTCCACACCTAAGTGAATGGACCCTTGCAGCTGAGAGCATAGGGCAAGTTGAGTCTGTAACCGTTGGAAGAATCAATAAAGAGAAATTTTACTATATTTCTATGTATCTTTTCCTGGTTTAATGCATGATTGGATATAATTTGCAAGTATATTGTTTATTTACAGCACGAACCTCTATGAATGTTTTATAACTACTTATAACTTAAGACATTCAAGTAGGCAAAGGTAATTAACTAGTACTGGAAGATAAGTAAGATCTTGGGTAATAGCATAGATCACGGTGCGGGAACCCCACAACCCTTGGTTAAATTTGCGCAAAGGCAGTGTATCAGGTCGCGAGGAATGGGAAAGTGTGCAAAGAAACCTACGTTCTAGAACAAACAGTGGATAGTCGAATGTCTTAGACATCTCAAGGGTGTGGAAACCTGGTTCTAGCACCCTCCCATACTACTTTGGGTGAGACCTTAGCCCGCGCTCAACAGATTGTTTCTGAAAGGGCCATTACTATAGGGATTTGTTTGGCTAATTAACTCCGAACTTGGGTGAGGCCTCAACAAGCCAACACAGATGAAACTACATCCGTACATGTAATAGAATCATCAGAACAGTTGGTGCCAAGAAGACAGGGTGAACAGTCGGAGGAGGAGGACTTCGCTCAGGAGATAGAGGAAGAACTTGAACATATTGATATAGATATGGAGCAACAGGAGTTAGAGCAAGATATCGACCTCATGCCCCATCACCAAGAGGTCAACCCACCATCTTCACTGCATCTAGAAGAGGAGGAAGTCCCAAGCGACCAAGGAGACACTGAGATCCTTGCAGAAAATCCAGAGGAGAAGATGCACAACATCTCATTCGATGAGTCCCAACATATCATTGTGCAATCACGCAGAGTGTCAACTCTGGATGATCATACATCTCCTCTATTGTTTGAGGAACGAGTGATCATGTTTGATGTGTGCAAACTCCCAAAAACATTGGTTGATGCTACTAGAGCATATTTCGAAGCCACTAGCTTGAGTGTTCACTTCCTGATAGCTAAGAGCAAGAAAATGGCTAAGTAGCTATAGACGAACTAACAGGGAGGAGAATTGGTTACAACATCCACCCAAGCAGAGTTGAATTGGTTACACAGTCATGTGGGCGTTGTATTCCATGTTTGGTACTGTGAATAAGGAAGTTGTCCATCTCAATGATTGGTAGTAGCGATGTGCTAGGAGAGCACGTATCTTGTCGAACGTGCACACTGTTCTTGATTACATGAAACCATGGAGAATGAGATACAAGGGAGCCCCATTACACTTTCCTAATATGATGAAGCTCAAAGTGGTCGAGCTGAAGGTACACATCTAGAGTGAGATCTAGAACTATGAATATCTCGCAGCTTATCACTAGTCTACAGGCTTCCCATGCATGGGTATTCAAGAGTATGTATATCGTTGTGCACAATCATGCGATCCCATCTAACAAGACACTCACCGAGTTGAAGACAAAGGCATAGGTCCAACTGGAGCTTGACTCATACTTTGACGAGTTGATGCGCATAGCCACCAGCCCAGACTTAGTGATCAGTGCAGACACCATGCACAAGTATGTTGCTGGTCTATCTGCACTCAAGACAATGATGTGCATGCTATCAGATGAGTTGGACAGAGGCGCATGAGCAGTGTACCCAAATTTTATGGAGGCAAGAGTTTGTTTCTAGAAAGATGTCACCTTAGAGTACATAGACAACATTGTGGACTATGGAGCTTGGCATCAGTTGCTACTATCAACCACCATGATAATGTCGAAGAGTTGGTCTTCCAGCAGTTGACGGAGTCATAGTGATGTCAAGGGCCACCCCACCCTTTGCTATATATAGTCCCTCATAACTCATTATAGAGGATTTTGGTCAGCCAAGCTTCCAATAGGAGTATATTAGAGAAATTTTGGACAATATTGTAATGAGCCTTGGCTTCTCCACTGCACAAAGCTTGTATATCTCTTTGGAGGAGCAGAAAATTGTGGCTGTAACATTCCGCTATCAGGGCTAGTGGGTGGACATGAATGTATTGTATGTCTGGAACTTACACTTCTTAATATAACAAAGCCAACACATTTCATGCATATGTCATATTGTATTAAAGCTATCTTGTTTACTCTAAATGATATATGTATCTATTTTCTTACGCATGCATGTATAAGTATGTATGAATCTTATTGAAATGTGTTTATTGTTTTGACCGTCACTTTGGATTGCTCTCTATCTTGCTTTCTAGGTTGTGATGCATCTTTTCTCATGTGTTCCCTTCCAAGCCGAGTACTATTACAGGTTTCCAAGGGGTACACTCACCCCACTTTCCATGTGTTATAATCGCTCATGCACCTTCCTTGACTTTCCACAACTGTCACACCCTTGCTACCAATAGGGACATCTTACTTTCATCTGTGCGAAACTACAAGCAAGGTGATACCGTACGACCCACTATTGGGACTCCTACACCAAATGGTCTGAGGTCTGATTGGGAATTCTTACCAAGGAGATCCCCTAACATGTTGGTGGGTCTAGCACCATCAACACTACCCTAATCGGTCTTCTATAATTAGTTAACCCTTGTCAACTCAATTAAGTAGAGTGATCAGGAAATCAAGTTTATTCTAAAAGAAATTTCTAAATCTTCTCAAACTTAGCTTTAGATTGAAGATATCATCATTCCAAATCCAACGGTGTGAATGAAACTCAAATCTGAGATTGTATGCAAAAGTTAGAGAAAGTTAAAGTTCAAGTTTGACTTGCCCACATGGGAGGATTGGATGATGTGGCAAGTCCTTTAGCGAATGAGGAGGCATCAAAGGTAGGCTACCATTGGCCCTCACATACCACAAATCGAAATTCATAGGTGGTTCGGATTAAAGAATCATCCCCAACATGTACCAGGTTGCGATTACAATATCACAATCACAACCTAGAGAAACCATTACAGAATCACCACCACCCCTCACTTAGATGTGATATGCGATATCACATGGATCGCTTCGAAAAATCCCATCATAAGCATCAAATTTCCCGCACTGATAAAGAAATGCTGATGGAATGATTGGTTTCCAAATGCAATATAATTATCAGTTCTAATTTATAATTCCATTGAGTCCACCAAAATCGCTATCGCAATATTGTTGCCGTGTACATAAAATGTAAGCCCGATAGTCCCTGCTGATTGCGATTTCAAAACTTGCCAGGAAGTATGGCTCTAGTGACCGCAATGTGGCATATTTGGCATATTTTAGGCCAAATTTTATGGTTAGTGGCCGAAAAAGGGGAATTTGTTGAGCGAATTGTGGGAGAACTAGGGGAGGTCATAACTTATTTAGTTCTTATCCAAATTAGTTGCAAAAAGAGTCAATTTTGGTAGATTTGGCTATGTTGAACTCATTGAGATAGGTTTTAGAGGCATATGAGCATTATAAACACATTTTTGTTGTAATTTGAGCATAATAGAGAGGTCTGAGCAATTCGAAGCGAGACCAAGGAGATGTAGCCCAGGAGGGGTGAACTCCTTTATCATTTGCTTGCTGTGTGTGTTGTATTTTGATATTCTTTGTTGTTATTTTGCTACTGTTTAGCATCTGTTTTATTTGAAATTGTTCATAAAATTTATATAAGAAACTCTCATGGGAATCAGTTAATTAAGAAAACATGGTGAAACCTTAAGCACTTGAG
The DNA here is from genome assembly GCA_000404065.3 of Pinus taeda. Lineage (NCBI taxonomy): Eukaryota > Viridiplantae > Streptophyta > Pinopsida > Pinales > Pinaceae > Pinus > Pinus taeda. The sequence continues at coordinate 163,313 of APFE031637660.1, forward strand.
AAGAAAATGATAACCATTTTGGGTGTTATTTTGATTGGGGAATTAGCACAGCATTACTAATCTACTCCATTTTAGATCATAGAGTAAGGTGAGGGGGGGGGAAATTAGCAAGTATATCATAGGTACATAGAAACATCCTTCCCTGAAGGGATAATCTCTTATGATCTCAATAAGTTGGGTTCCCTCTTATGCAACATGAAATAAATAAGTGCCTATGCACAGTTATTTGCGAAACAAAAAATGAAAAAGACAAAAATAAAGGGGAAAGAAGAGAAAGGCTTCCCACGCAGGGAGGTGAAGAAAGTAAATTTTTCGGGGTACTATCTAGTCTTGCTGGCAGTGGAGCAATGCTTGTGTTCCTAAAGTGACTTTGCTAGGGTATTGTCTAGACCCACTGGTAGCCGAGAAACACCAAATATGAAACTAAAACTATTACATTCTATATTACTTGTGCATCAATATACCCCCCATCCTCAATCGAAACAACACAGTTGAGTTGTCTTGGTATATGTGCTACCAATAAAAGAGAATGGTAAGGACTATATATTTAGCTCAAGCTAGTGAAGAAGCCATGATGATCAAAGAATCGAACAATACTTCCAGAAGTGTTAGACTTGCTTTACATGATACAAGGTCCATACAGAGAACTAGAGTTCTACCAGTGTGTTGGAAATGTTGTAGCAACTACAACCACCCTCCAAAATTTTGCCTATGCTTCATTTTGGAGCCTCCCTCCTAGAATCTCTGCAGCTTATCTTACACTGACCTAGGTACTTGTGTTGTGATTGAGATTTATATTTTTCTTACAACTTGTGTTTTCTAACTTGCTTTATTATCTAACTGAGAAGTTCATCTCTTCACCTGGTTTCAACCCATTTACAGGCTTTCCTTAGTGAACTGCACAATCTTTGAGGGCAACCAGCCTTGCTCTTTGGCATTATATAGTCCAAGCCAACAACGAGCCTTCAGCTCCAAAATTGCACAGAGCCAGTTTATAGCCAACTCTTCTCTAGGAAACTACACAGAGCATGAGAGGTAACCCAGAGTCACTCAGCCCAAAAATTGTGCATAACTCTTTCTGCTTAGAATTTGCTCAATGCATAAGCTAGAGGGTTGCACAGTCCTTCCTAGGATTGTGCAATCTCTCTGGGAAATGCATGGCAACTTTTCCTGAAAATGTAAAAAGGATCCCTAGGAAGTAGGGATATATTATTAGTTTTTCAAAGTTGGCACAATGCTATATTTAGAATTTTCTGTCAAGTGTCACTTTTATCCTTGATCTTAGGCATGCACGTCGTGAATTCCAACCTTTTTCAATTTGATGTAATAGATGTCTCTAGAGCTCATTTATATACTTGATCATCAATCTCTAGCATGTCTGAAGAGATCAAGGAACCTTCGGATCATCATTGTCAATTTTCTGGGTAAGTTTTAATTTTATCGTCTTTTGTTGCCTTTTCAGTTGATTTTTTCTTATTTAGCTTATGGGAGTGTATTTTCACTTGTTTTGTTGAGCCACTGCTAGTGTTTTAACTTTTTTCGAGAAAGTAGAAGAGTTGTTTCTAGTTTTTCATTGCCTTTCCCAAGTGTCACATGCATGAACCCGTGTTTTCACTAACATACGTCGTTGCAATGAGTCCCTCCACATGCTTTGTTCTCCTTCTGTTTGAATGATCCCTACACTTTTTTTTCTTGTGTGCATCACCAATCAATCTAATTTGCACTTAGAATCACACTATCCTTCAGATATGATTTATTGCTTAATTGCACACTTCTTTATGAGTGTCCTTTATGTCCCACAGGTATGACACTCGTGAAGCACTTCTTTCCAACGGTAACTCTATCGTGGCACCCAACGGATCTGCTTCAAGAAAGAACATTGGAAGCCATACTGGGGAAGTAGTTGAGAAAGTAACAGTTAACTTTTTTATATATGTAGATGCTCAGTTATTCATAGAAAAGGAGTCAACACCAACATGGTAACAAGTCTGGCAGTAGTAGTAGAAGGCAGGAACTTGTACAAGATCACGAAAAGAGTAAGTTGTTGACATAATACAGGTAGAACAAAGTTGGAGAGTAAAAGTGTATTCAATATTCATGAAGGAATATTTGGTGATGAAATCAAAAGGAAGCAGAGGACACCGAAAGCAGAGTGGAGGAAGAGAAAAAGCAAAGCTTACAAGTAGAAGAATTGAAGTTTCAGGAGATGGAGAAGAAGGTGAAGGAGGAACAAGAGTTGAGGAGATGAGAAAGAGAAGAAAAGTAAAAACCAGTGGAAGAAGAAAGGAAATGCACAATGAGAGAGAAAACAATGGCCATAGATGGTGAGGAGTCATAATAGCTAGCAACTGAGGTAGTTAGTGAGCAGATGCAGGATCGAGAAATGGCTCAGTAGATTGAGAAGTTGACTGAGGAGACGAACATGGAGTTAGAGTAGGAGCCACATAATGAAGACATTGACCTCATGCTAAGAGTACTTGAGGCCACCCCTCAGTCTCCACCACCTCTAGTGTCAGAACTAGTCTTGGGCGACAAAGGAGAGGCTACAATCCTTGATGATGACCCAGTGATGGATGTGTACAATATATCATTTGATATGCATAAGAACATTTTATAGGTACGAAGGAAGCATTTTCTAGAAAACCATGCATATCCTACATTTATGAAGGAAAGGGTGATAGTTGCAGACACAAGGAAGCATCCAATCGCCCTTGTTGAAGCCACCTTAGCCTATGCCAAAGAAACAAGCTCCAATGTCAAGTACTTGTGGGCCGAGAGTGAAAAATTGACAAAGAACTTACAGGAAGCCAAGTAAGATGTAGAACAAGCTGAAGAGGAGAGTGCAAGTTCCATAATGGAAGATATGAGGAAAGTGATACTCACTGTAGTATCAACACTTGAGACCACCATGTAGAAACTATATGATGAATTTGTCACTGTGCACAAAGCAGTTGTCCATGTGCATGAATTGCAATAGTGGAGCAAGGAGCTTGTTGAAACTCTTAGGAAAATTCATGCTACCATCACCCATGTGCAAGTGTGGACAATGTGGTACAAAGGGCCTAGCTTCACTTACCAAAGATGATGAAGCCATAATCGAGCTAGAGAAAGTAAAGGTTTGGATGTTGATCCAGAACTATGAGAAGCTCACCTCATTCATCAACAACATACATGCTTCATATGCATGGTTGTACTGGAGCTTGGATGTCATGGTGAGAATGAACAAGATCTCGCAAATCGATTCCCTCAACGAAGCTAAACAAAAGAACTATATTTGACTCGAGATTGATGAGTACATGGAGAAGCTAAGGTGAGAGGCCACCGGTGATGACTTGGAGTTGAGTGCAAATAAAATGCAAAAGGACATTGGTGGTCCTGTCATGGTCAACATCATGGTGCATATGATTCAAGATGAGTTGGACATAGTTTCCAAGACCATATACCCAGAAGCTATGGAGGCAAGGGTCTGATATCAGAAATACACCATCAAGTAGTTTGGGGACATCATCACACAGTACCAATGTTGGCATCAGTACATGACTGAGGAGCACCAAGTGGAGGTTACCGAGTTAATCATCCCCCAAACATTAGAGTCATAATGTTTTGTCTTGTTAGGCTATCTCTAACCTATTTTGTCTCGAATGGGCACATGTGGAAAATGTATATTATTTGTAAATATGTTATAAGTGAAATTCCAAGTGTCATTAGTGGAATGTGAATAATAACTATGTAATGAAATTATTTATTTATAGATAAGTTGAAGAGTAATGAGGGTAGTCAAAGGGAGCTATTATTTTCTGTCGAATGTTGAAACCCTGGTGAGGTATCACTCTGTGCTCTAGGGTTTGTGCATTTGCAGCAACGGAAGACTATCACAGACTGCAGCATCCCTGCATCTTCTGACTGACTCAGGCATCGTTCTTCACAGGTCAGTGGGAACCCTTTCCCATGGAGCCCCCCTGGGGGGAGGGCGATGAACCTCCCCCACAAAACGACAATGAGCAGCGTCTGAATCAGAAGAAAACGAAAACTTCAAATCAGAAAGAGGACAATGAGGATCTGAACAGTAAACAGACAACACAAGACGAAAAGCAGCCAGAGATTCGCTCAGCTACATGCAAGCCCGTTGCCTTTGTACGCCCAAGGGTAGTTTTGCAGGCCACCGCATCAATGCAAAGATAGAGTACATGAAATATCACACGTTAATTGGGAAGTTCATTGGCTTATGGCTAATTGAAAGAGATTTAAGAAGATGGATAACTGTGAAATGGCACCCCAAAGGACATATAACCCTGCAGTTAGGTCCAAATGGGTTTTTCACTACCATCTTCAATTGCCTGGAAGACAGAAACAGGGTCTTGGATGGAGGGCCTTATTTCTTCAATGCAGCAGGTCTGTTTCTCAGAGGCTGGGTGGAACACTTCAACCCAGACAAGGAGGATCTTAGTTGGGCCCCAGTTTGGATCCGCTCATATTCACTGCCAGCGGGATATTCTGAGGAAGACTCCCTGCAGGCGATTGGTAATACTCTAGGTGAGTTTGTCAAGATAGCAGAGGAAACGAAATCCTACAGATATACCTCTTTTTCTCGCATATGTGTCTACATGAACCTCAACCAGGCTCTCCCTGACGTGGTAAGCATATCTCACTATGATATTGAATGGGTACAGTCGATTGATTATGAACATGTGCCATTTAGATGTCGAAGATGTCATGCCCTAGGGCATTTATTCAGAGACTATCCGTTAACGCAAAAACCCTCTCCCACCTCTGGTTCGGAAGCCTCAGAGGCAAATGGCTTCATCAAGGTAACAAATCGTCGAAAATCCCACAGGAAACAAGCTTCGAAAGCCAAAGTACAACAATCTGGCCCTTCTATGCCTTCAACAAGCAATAGTTTTGGTGCTCTAACTAATCAGATGGGCACGCATTTGGATTCTCCTACACAAACAAAGCCAGAGTCAATGAAAACCATCCAAAAAAAGCAGGCAAATCCCACTTTGCCTATTACAGACAAGCTAGGTAAGGAAGTTTCTACATCAGACAAGCAAAAAGAAATATTCTAGAACACTCAAGTTATACCAATGGAGATACCACAATCGATTTCCAATCAAGAAGAGGAACTGATTGAAGAATCAAATCATCCACAGTTTATGGAGGAAGAAATAGAAGTTATAGATATTGGGGATCTGGACATCACAGGATAGGAAAAAGCATGTACAACAAACAACTTTGACAATATTCCAGCAGGACAACTTAAGAACCTAGAAGAAGTCCTTTCTATGGCACAGAGGCAAAAATCACTAGGCATACAGAATAGAGGTTGCTGGGATGGTAGACTCACAGCCAAAGATATCAAAAAAAGAGGAAGGAAAACAGATCTACAAAGAACAATCACAGTAGGACAGATTCTAGTGGATTCTGGCAGGTATTCCAAGTTAACCAAGTACTACAGTACTGAAAAAAATCCTTCCCAATGAAATTAATCTCTTGGAATATAAGAGGGCTCAACGACCCTATGAAAACTCGAATTCTCAAAAACATGATAAAGCAAGAAAAACCTCATGTACTGTTCTTGCAAGAAACCAAATCCATCTCTATTACAGTAGACAGATTAGCTACCAAAATATGGCCTAGAAGCCTCAATATGGCGGTGGATGCTAATGGTGCCTCTGGAGGCCTAGCCATAATCTGGGATTCAAGGGCTATCAGGCTCGACAATTTCCATGCAGACATGAATTTTCTACAAGCAATCTTTCATATAATAGGCACAAATATCCATGGGTTACTAACCAATATTTATTTTCCACAGGAAACTTATCTTAAAGTCGGAATTCTAAATTTTCTCTCTGAAATTAACAACACCAGATCGCTCCCTCTTTGGATTGCGCGGGGTGATTTCAACATGATTACAAAAATAGAAGAAAAGAGAGGAGGAAGAAGTAGAGGAATACAGGAAGGAACAATTCTTAAGGACTTCATTCAAAATAACTGGCTCATTGATCTTCCTTTCAACAATGGTTAATTCACCTGGAATAACAGAAGAATTGGGAACCAACAAAAAGCTTCTCGGATGGATAGGTTCTTACTCTCGGACAGTGCCATTCATCTAGGTGGAGACTTCACAGCCTCTATCTTGCCCTTCTCCGGTTATGATCACTAGCCCATTTCTCTCCAATGGTCTTGTCCGGGGAACATGCCTCGCAGACCTTTTCATTTTGAGGCCTTCTGGCTACCTCATCTGGACTTCCAAAAATTAGTCAACACAGAATGGAATAGTTTCTCTCCTCCTCCAGGGTAAAAAATGTTCCAGTTCCAGCAAAAGCTCAAGCACTTAAAAGCCAAGATCAAGCATTGGAACAACACATCTTTTGGCAATATTTTTCAGGGTAAAGAGGCCCTCGAGCATGATATGAAGTAGCTACAGCATAAGCTTATCATAAGTGGCCGATCAGAGGAACTTTCAGAACAAGAAACAATTCTTGAAATGCAACTTGCTGAATAAACAGGAAGAAACATTATGGAGGCAAAAATCAAGAGTCTGGTGGTTCAAGGAAGGAGAAAAAAACACAAAATTCTTTCACAGCACTACAATCCAGCGCAGGATGCATAAAAATATAACACATATTCAAAACGAGCAGGGAATCAAGGTGGAAAAACACAAGGAAATTGAAAGTACTCTAGTAAACTACTTGAAGCAGATGCATCAGGAGCCAAACGGCGACAAAACTCAAGCTATTGAGGAAATTACCCGAAATATCCCCAAACTTATTTCAGAAGAGCATAACCAAATGCTTCTCAAGCTCATTGTTATTCAAGAAGTGGAACATGCAGTGCGTCAACTAAAAGCAGGCAAAGCCCCAGGCTCGGATGGCTTCACCTCTAATTTCTTTCATAGCTTTTGGGAACTCATCAAGATGGAAGTTTGGCATGTGGTGGAGGAATCTAGATCCTTGAGATGGATGTTCCCGGGAGTGAATGCTACTTTCATAGCCCTAGTTCCTAAAGTGGATCATCCAAGCACACCTGATAAATACAGACCGATAGCTCTATGCAATATAATCTATACAATTGTGTCTAAAATTATAGCATCACGACTCAAACTTCTACTCCACTCATTATCTCGCCTGAGCAATCGGGATATGTTGAAGGGAGGCAAATCACGGATGGGATCATTCTAGCTCATGAAATAATTCACTCTCTGAAGATCTCTAAAAAGTCAGGTATGCTCCTAAAACTGGATCTGTCAAAGGCTTTTGATAGTCTTAGTTGGGTGTACATTGAAAAGGTGTTAATGGATTTTGGCTTTGCTGCTCCCTGGGTTCGATGGATTATGAGCCTCATCTCATCCTCTTTTTTCTCTATCCTTATCAATGGCATACCATCCTCTACCTTTCATTCTACTCGGGGCATCAGGCAGGGATACCCCCTTTCCCCCTTTCTATTTGTTATAATGGCCGAAGGTTTAGGCCGTAGTATCAGGTCGCTCAACAATCTATGCGTCTCAAAGGCCTCTCCTTCGACAATTCCCCTGCTTTCACCCATCAGCAATTTGTAGATGATAACATGCTATTCAAACATCCCTCAGTCTAGGAAGCGCGCCAACTCAAAGCCCTCTTGTCTAATTTCTCAGATGCCTCAGGTGCTTCTATCAATAAATCCAAATCTCAAATCTTCTTCTTTCATACCCCCCTACCATAAAATCTACCATTATCCGTATTATGGGCTTTTCTTTAGCTAGCCTCCCTTCTACTTATCTAGGTGCTTCTATGATCACCTCAGCCCTAAAGCACTCATCCTGGAGAATCCTGTTAGAAAGGTTAGAGGCGCGTCTCTCCTCTTGGACCCATAGATCTCTCAACATGGCTAGCTCGCTTGTCCTCATAAAAGTTGTTCTTCAAGCTATGCCCATATACCTTTTCTCCATCCTTGTTGCACCTAAATGGGTTCTTAAGGAACTTATCACTCTCGAAAGATCCTTTCTATGGGGCAGTAATGGCCTCAGGCGAAAGTGGGCTCTAGTCAAATGGACTACGGCTTGTCTTCTAAAAAAAGGAGGAGGTATCGGTTTGCGAGACCCCTCCCACAACAATGAAGTTATGGGGGCCTCGAATATGGTGGAAATGGCTAACTGAACCTCGCACACCTTGGGCCCTGCTATGGACAGCCAAATATGCCCGAAACTGTCCAATGGAGGAACTAATTAGACTATCAGAGCTCAGCCAAGGTTCAATCATGTGGAATTCAGCCAAGCAACATAAGAATCTCATTCAACATCATAGCTTTTGGGAAGTAAAGAATGGTAGCAGTGCAAGGTTTTGGGAAGACTCTTGGCAGAAGATGCTTGCCCTCAAATACCTACTCCCTCTCAATCCTAATTTGGTACCAGGTATGCACCGCTTTGATACAGTGGGAAGCTTCTGGGGAACCTCATCAAATCATGAGAACAGAGAATGGCTCCCAGCCTCTCAAATCCTGAGACAAGAGCAGGAGCAAATCCAACAAATCCTGGACACAGAATTAATGAAAAGGAAAATTCAACACTTTGAGGAAAAGGACATCCTCAGATGGGGATATGAAGAAAAAGGAACTTTTTCAATGAGAGAAGCCTACAATATCCTTATAAAGGATCACATAGTGGTAGATCCGATATGGAGCAAACTATGGGACCCCTCCATATGGTCGAAGGTGTCCAGCTTTCTTTGGATCCTCTGTGACAACAAGATTCTTACGTGGGACAATCTAAGAAAAAGAAATTTCCATGGGCCCTCCCTCTGTCCCAACTGCAAACAAAACGAGGAAACCATAATGCATCTGATGCACCACTGCCCATTGGCACAAAAGATCTAGGAAAGATTAGTTTTCGCTGCCAAAAAAATAGTAGATCCAATGAAGATATCAGGGATACTGTGCACAATTGGGACCACAACCCATATCAAAGTAAAATCCTAAATTTCCTCTAGAATCTCATCCCAGGCTTTGTCTTATGGGCTATCTGGAAGGAGAGAAATGGTAGAATATTCAAGGATCATATGAGATCGTTGGAAGATATCTAGAAAATTCTCCACCAAAATATCGAAGAAATCATATTCCTCAAAACCTGGTATCAAGAGGATTTCCTAACTACCCCCCAAGAACAATCAATCTGGAATAATTGGAATTTCCAAAGGAAGCAAGATAAGCTAATTACAGGAACAAGGTAGCCAAAGAACCACCAACCCATGAAATGGCTTCCTCCCCCCGAGAATCTGCTCTAGCTGAACTTTGATGGGGCCTCAAAAGGCAACCTAGGGAATTCAGGCTTTGGTGGAATTTTTAGAAATCATAAGGGGGCTCCAATCCTAACTTTCCTTGGATCAAGAGGATGGGATACCAATAACTCAGCTGAATTGGAGGGTCTATGGCAAGGACTACTCTTGGCTCAAGGCAAGGGCCTCTTTCCTCTAATAATAGAGGGAGACTCTCAAATCATTATCAAAATGGTTTCTAGAATCTTTCAAGGATCCCTAGCCTATAAAGTCAGCAACAGTTGGAGAATGGAAAATAGGCTACGATCTATTGAACGTTTGTCTTCTTTCGACAGGGCGGTCACTCTAAAACACATCCGCTGAGAAGGGAATAAAGTGGCACATTTATTAGCTAACATGGTAGTTGACTGTGGGATGCATCTACATGTTGGATCAATCTCTCGCCTAGCCTCTGCTTCTCAACTCCTGGACTTCAATAATCTAGTGTAGAAGGAAATGGCACAGGTGGATGAAGTTTCCCTGGATGTGGGTTTCATTCGGACATTGAATGTCCCTCATGCAAACTAAAGACCTCAGGTACCACCACCTGCAGAGCAGCGTGGCCTCCCAGATCTCTATCTCTCGAAGTGGGAATGTATTAATGAGGGAAGGACACTGCAGGATGTTCGCATTTAAGAAGGATGCGCTCCAACGCAACCTGGCGATGGTTATAAGCATGCCGACGTCCTGTGCTCAATTCACTTCCAGCATTCAGTCTTCTGGCTCCAGGCTTTGGTTTAAGGTGCGTTGTTATGTTAAGCAAAGGATCATTATAAGAGGTAAGCTCCAGGCTAGCTCTGGTTCTCTTTGGCAGTATTTCGAATGCGCCAACACTCTCCATAGAGGGATCAGTTCGGTGATTCGGGGTAAGCTGTCTGAGGCTTTTGTTTTCTGTACTGATTGTGTTGTTTCTCCATCTCTTGTATTCTCCATTTGTGTTCCTTGGTCTCTGGTTCAATTCGGCCACTCCCCTTCTCCTAGCCCTAGTCTCTTTGGTTTCCCAGTGTCCTCTCATTCGCTTGTCAAAATGAAATGCCAAAGCAGGCAAAACTGCTCTAGGGGATGCCAAGGCAGTGGCAAGCGGCCTTATGTTAGCCATTTGGTAGACCCAGCTCACTCACCCATTAACCTTACCTCCTCTCAAGAGGATTTGCCTCCCTCGAGCCCTGGTCGCAAGTCTGTTCCTAATAGTTCTTTCAAAACAACGCATTTCAAATTTCAAAGTAACTTGAACATGCCATTGATTACTGCTCACATTACTATTATTCTCTCGGAAGAAGAAAATCAAATCTCCCCTCTGTCTTGCATTGCACCCAATCCTTCTCACAGCAGTGAGCACTCCATGGATGAGGGAGATCAGGAAATTCGGCAAGTGGGCGAGCTTGGTCAAGAGAATATTCAGCCAATAAGCATCCCTCCTCTGGATGACATCGGCAAAATTGATGTGGAAAGGGACATAGGCACCACCAGTCTTAGCCAGGCAAACCCTTTCAATGCGACGGATGGCAATGCGAATCTTGGAATTGGCAGTGCGTGTCAGGATGTTGAGAAGACTCATGGGGAGGACGCGGAAGCCGATTGACATTTGTGATCGCACTTCTCCTTTTGGTTCCTGGTTTTTGCTCAGATGGCTACCTCCAGGCTTTTTGCTCTCAATCCGGCTCGGCTTTGTCAGTCTCAGGTTTTCGCTTCCCTCTGAGGAAGGGTTCGTCCTCTTACCATATGTCTACACAAAAACTCTGCTTATCTGTTTCCGATGTATTTCTCTCTTTCTATCAGTCTATGTCTGGGTCTAATGTCAGTTTGTTGCACTTTGTAACTGTTATCCCCAGTTTCTTTTTGTAATGGGGCAGTTCTGCAACATTGATGGCTCTCGGGCTCTGACCCCTGTAGCCTCAACTCCATGTAAAGTTATTTTGATTTACAGTTAATAGAATTTAGTCATTGCAGAGAAAAAAAAAATGAGGGTAGTCAGAGAGTCATAAGGGAAATACCCCACCCTTTTTTATAAATAGAGCCTCATAGGTCATAGAAACAGGGTTTTGGGAGCCAATATTTTGGCTAGGCATTACTTAGAGAAGGCTTAGAGAGTATTGTGATAAGCCTTGGCTTCTCCAGAGTATAGATCTAGTAGACTTCTTTGGAGGAGCAAGCAGTGTTGACTGTAATGTTCAACTACTAGGGCTAGTAGTTGTCAATGGTGTATGTATGGATGGAAATTTCACTTAATAATATAACTAAGCCATCACATTTTCATGAATATGTTGTTATTGTAGATGGACTATTCTGGTTGCTTTAGAAATGTATGTTGTTTAACTTACGCATTTGTGTATGAACTATTTTGTATCCAATCATATTGATCTTGTTGAAAGCATGTTGTTGGATTAACCCGTCACTTTGGATTGTGGACTATTCCTCTTCCAGCTTGTGATGACATTCTGCTCATATGTTCCTTTCAAGCTGCGTACTATTACATGCTTCTAAGGAACACACCTCCTTTTCCCCTCCATGTGTTAGAACACCCATGCATCTCACTTGACTCATTGCAAGGTCACACACTTTCTTCTGACCAAACCTATCATACTTACCTCTATGCGTTACCACGATTAATGCACTACATCACTACCCTCTCCTGGGACTCCTACTCCAAACATCCTGAGTTCTAGTTGGGACTTCTTACCGGGGAGATCCCCTTGACATATGGGCAGGTCCAACACCGCTAACAAACCCACATATGCACATTTGGATAGGTTGAACCTAATGGTAATTTGGTCACACACGGAAGCCTATAAATGCAAGTGACCTGAAGCTAGTTTAGACATCATCAAGTATCTTCTTATTCTCTCCTTCATTGTGTGGTTCACGCAGTACTCAGGCTGGGTTGACAAAAGAAATTCACAAAGGTATGAAATTACAAGGTCCAAAGCTCGTCTTTATTTCTAGGGTTCTGGGTTACATTCATTGACTCATCAAAGGATGAATTAGGCTGCATTCACTAGCTTGTAGGCTCAAGGGAGCGACTGGAATCCTTCATTTTCTTGCACAATTCCTCCTCCCTACGACTGGAAAGTTGGACTAAGATTTGACCATCGACCAAATTTTACCGTAGTTGACCATAGATAAGAAAAGTGGTCTCTAATGTATTATTATGTTGGAAACACATTTTTGAATGTTATTGGCTTACCTTTCTAGAATATATTATATTGGGCTCATTGTAGTGTTTGCTAAACATTTTATGACAATCCAATAGAAGAATAATTTCAAAGGATTTTCCCCCTTGTTGGGTTTTTCCCTAGTCTTTGACCAAACTTGGTGTATCTTGTTGATGTGTTGATTGTCTCATTTGTCATTGAAGTAATTTTTCTATCTTCAATTACTGTTGATTACTGAAAATATTAATTTTTATTAGAAATATTACTTTTTGAAGTGTTGAATTGGGATAAATTAATTGATACAACATAAAATAATTTGAAAATTTAACATGGTATTAGAGCTAAGGTGAAGGAGAAGAGAAAAAGGAGACAAGAATTGAGGCAATCATCTTTAGAAAGTTGAAGGAGTCAATCTAGCCAAGTCAAGTTGTCTTCCTTCTTCAAGGAAAATGAGAAATTTGGTGACTCATCTAATTTTGTTTCATGGAAAATGAGGTTGGAGATCATAGTTGAAAACAATGATGTTTTGCATTATATTCAAGGAAAATTACCCGAGCCTCTAGAGAATGCTTCCATTGTTGTCAAGGGAAAGCACAAGAAAGGCGAGTTAAAAGAAAAGGAAAATTATAGCTCATGGGTTAGAAGATAATTTACTTGCATATGTTGGATATTTGAGGAAGTCTAAGGACATGTATGATAAGTTAGTTGACATGGATGAAATCAAAAATTTGAATGAAATCATGTCCTTTAAATATCAACTCAAAGGCATAAAGGTGAACAAAGGGGAATTTGTGAAATCCTACATAATGAGTATATCTTGTCTTAGAGATCAATTACAAGGAGTTGGGGAATTTGTATTTGATAGAGAATTTGTGATTGTGACTCTAAGAGGTCTCCCTCCTATTTTGAGAACCTTAATCACTACTATAAGCAACAACAATATCCTCATGTCATTTGATGAAATTGTAGGAAGGGTCACTCAAGAAGAATCAAGATGGAGGATTCAAAAGCATGATGAGGGAGAACCCACTACATTCATCACTCAAAACAAGAAAAGGAAAGGAAAAGGAGGTCCATCGAATTCAATAAAGCCTCCACCTCGATATGCAAAGAGAAGGAAGGATAGACCACCATCTCACATTGAATGCTATAATATTTTTCACAAGAAGGGTCATTATGCTCAAGATTTCCCATGAAGAACAATCGTCCATGCTACAACACTATAAGAAACAACAATAGGTTTAATGACTGAAGAAGAATAAATAAGTGAAGGAATGATCGCAATGGAAAAGATGGATGGAGAAGAAGAGATTCTCCTAGTGACCATGAAGAAGATTGTCATCCCCAAAATAATTCCATATTCTCCATGTATGAAAGTAATGTTGCAAACCAATCTAAATATATTCTTATTTCTTCCCTTACTAGTTCATCTTCTCTAGATTTGCAGGATAGTTGGTTGATAGTGGGGCCACTCATCACTTCTCTAGATATAAGGTAGTTCTCTCTAATTTGGTAGAGATGGAGTCAAATTTGAAAGTAATTCTTGTAGGAAACTCCACTCGTTTAGTCAAAGTATTTGGGTCCATAAAATTTCATTTGAATTCCAGAGAATCTAGTTTGCTCCATTATGTGATGTATGTGCCAGGATTGAAGAAACATTTGGTATAAATATCTACTTTGGAAGACAAAGGGATGAGGGTTTCCTTCATCAAGGGAAAGGTTCTTACTTGGCATATTGGATCACCTATGAGAGATGCATTCACATTGGGATCAAGATATGAAGGAATTTACAGTGTTATTCAAAGACCTCTTCTATCATTGGTCCATGATACTAATAATATAAATGAGTTACGACAAAAAGTATTGGCCCATGTACATTATGATTCTCTTCAGAAGTTGGATAAGTTGGTCTCTTGGATTCCCAAGGTTCAAGACCAACATGATGGAGTATTTCCAGGTTGTTCCAATGTAAAGAAGACAAGGGGGGCATTCCTCTTTAGCAAGAATAAGATAAATTACATCCCCTATCTCTTTCATTACAACATATGTGGTATGATGCCCATGCATTCTATTGGTGGTCATATCTGCTACACCACCTTCATTTATGACTTCTCAAGAAATACATGGATATATTATTTGAAGCACAAGGATGAGGCCTTTGAAATGTTCAAGGAGTTCAAATCTTTGGCTGAAAATTAAACATGGAAGAAAATCAAAATATTCAGGTCTGACAATGGTGGAGAATAAACTCCATTGATTTTTACAAGAAGGAATGAATCAAGAAAGAGACAATTGTGCCCTATACTCCTGAACAAAATTGAGTGGTTAAAAGAAAGAATAATTCCAATATAGAAGTTTCATGAGCCATGCTCCATGATTAAAAGTTGTTAAAGTTCCTATTGGGAACGAGTTCACCCAAGAGCCACTTTTGGGGCTAAAAGCCCATGTTTTGGCAGAAGGCCCAAATTTTGTAATAAATATGTAAATTCTCTGCATTTTATGGTCACAGAGCATGAAGATGTCAAAGGGTGTTCCACCCTTGTTTTGTAAAGTCTCATGTTGGCTGTAAAGATCTACCCATGGTCCGCAAACTATAGGATTGTATAAAAAGGGAGTCTTAGAAGAGTCCAAGAAAAGAGTCGTAGTAGAAGAAGAGTTTAGCGTAAGAAGTTCTTAGTGTTCTTGTGTCTTAACATAGGTAGAGGCTCTGCAGCTGAATGTGCAGAGGCCTAGGGTGGAAGTCTAAAGTAAGTGCAAGGACCCCTATAGCTGTGTGTGCATGGTGGATAGAATTTGTACTAAACTTGAGATATCAACAAAGAGAAGTATTCTACAAATCACTGTATATTTTTTCTTTATTTAATGCATTTGATTATATTATGATATGATCGGGGTTTATATTATAATGTTTATTTAATGTGTGAATGTATTCGATTATGTCTATTAATTGAACGCAAGCAAGAATAAAGGATTACACGAAGGTAACCGTAATGGTAGATTAGGTAAAACTTAATATAACTTGGGAACTTATACAGTAACGTAGTCACGAAGGTGCGTAAGTGCCGACTCCTCGGGGTAGGGCTTCATGAAGATCAGTTGGGTACCTTTATGGAGGTACTGAATGACGGAAGAGAAGGAACATTGATAAGCCCTAAAGGCTTATCGTTTTGCACAAAGGTAAGATCAGGAAGTATAGATCGACATCACGACCATCTCAGGGTGTGAAAACCTGGCTCCTGCACAGCCCCATACAACTTTGGGTGAGACTTCAGTCTGCGCTCCATGATTTGATGCCGAAGGGGCCATAAATGTAGGGATTTACTTGGCTAACTAACGCTGAACCTGGGTTGGGGCCCATGAAGCCAACAAATGGTTCTGTTGCCAGGACCAGGATCTACATGAGAGATGTGTGATGTCGTATCATTGAAATCCAACTAAGAAAGAAATTGAAACATGGTTACGTATAAAGATCACGAATTTGTGGCACAAGAAAACAAGAATGCGAGATTGATGAAAGAATAGTGATTGGACAGATACCTGTACACAGAAATACACTAAATATTCTTCTCTTCCTTCCCAGTTGAGTTATATCAGTGGATCATGAAGTTGGCAGATGGTCAAGGAAGGTGGAGGCTTGACAAACCTATTGTTTGGACATCAGAGCTAGTAAGGAGTTTAGAAGTCTCTGAAGATAAGATCGTGTGTGCTGTCAAACATTGGCTCGGCCGCATCATAGGGGGATTTCTGACAGAGTTCATGGTTGATACCTTTGTTAGTTACAACGAGGAAGAATGCCACTTCTTCAAAGGAACATGAGGTAAGTATTTGAAATCACTGAATACTTGGATTAAGATGCTCTTCTATGAACAATATGTTATGCGGTGACATTGATTTTTGGAGCTACGCGAAGCAGAAAACCTTTCAGGGATGGAGGAAGAAAAGGTCCTGAGTATAGCTCACTAATTGGACCTCCTTTAAGTGATGACAAAGGAACACCCCATATTTCTCCCCTAAGCACTAGTCAGTTGATAAGACAAGGGTTCCTGCGAATACCTACACTGCCTCCCCCCATCACATCCATCCACACCACTTGCATCCTTACCTCCACCACCCACCCCATCACCCTCATTACTGCCACCTCGACTTTTCAATATGGTGAACTCCTTAAAACTACCTGTATTCAAGGGCATAGGGAATGAGGACACGGAGAAATTTTGGTTTGTCATAAAGGTTTTATGGGAAATTCAGGGTGTCATGGATTATCACATGAAGAAGGCAGCATTGGTTAGTGCTTTGCATGATCACGCACTAACCTGGTACATCAAGCACTCTAATGAAAACCAGGAAGCTACATTGGCAGAGATCTAGAGTGCGTTGAACAAAGAATTCAATAGGCCTAAGTCTAAAGTGCATTCGATTGTGGGATTCAAGGAAATAGCGATGAAACCAGGTGAGATCCCTTAGGAGTTAGATCAGAGATTAAAATGTAAAATCCATGAAGCTAATATGAATTTGATGGATGGGCAGCAGCACGAATGCTTCGTCACTTCACTCCTACTAAACACTAAGGGTTGTGATGTCAAAACAGAAGATTTACGACTCAAGCAGAAGCCTTGGAGATTACAATGAGATTGAAATGAGACTACATGAAACACGAAAGAAAGATTAGAATCGGGGGTTCAACAGATTCATGCATAGTTGCAAAACTTTTTTCTTGAAATGGAAAGTCTAAAGCAAGACAAAATTTCTCTCCCGGAGGCGCTTGAAGAGGTTTGGTGCATAATATGCAAGGATCAACAGCATGACAACGATCACTGGCCAATTTTCGCGAACTATGCTGCAGCAGGAGGACCAATGCCTATATGATTGGAAGCAACGGCAAGGGCAAGTAGAGGGCTTGCACTATGGTGTGGTATATTCTAGGTAGTAGGGAAACATACAACTCATAATTTCCATTTGCTATAGAAATTTGTACAAACACCGCAACAACTATTCTGTAATTTTTGTCAATCGGTAGACCATGACGAGTACAATTGTCGAAGTTATGAATTGATGATGGATAGGACACCCACATATAGAGTGTAGACAAAAACTGGCCTCCTAACCAAAACGTTGGGGGAATACGAGGTCAGTATGACAGGCGCGGTCGAGGCCGAGGTGGAGGTCTTGGGAGACGCTGAGGAAAACTGATTTGTTACAATTATAGAGGCCTAGGACACTACATGAGGGACTATCCAAATCCGACGTGATTCTCATGCTGCTACTGTACTGAGTTTTACCATGCGACTAAGGATTCTCCAATATTGTTGGCTAAGATTTGCAAAAAGGGGGCGCAGCAAATGCATAAACTCCAGATGATGAGGGCTGAGCCTCATGAGGAAGACCCTAAGGTAAAAATTATGCTGTAGAGTGGAACCATGACTAGGGAGGATAAAGGGAAGTAGCCTGTAGAAGGTGAATGGGTCCACAAAGCACTAGAAAAGGAGGCTGGGTTTGATTTGTAGCATGCAAAAGAAACATTTATGGAAGCAAATAAAAGCTTCATTAAGGCCTCTACCTCCAGAAGTCAAGAGTAACTAGTTGAATAAATGGATCCATCCATGATTACCACGTTCTTGAAGACATGCATGAAGCTGGTCCATGACAGTAAAGCTGTGAAGGGCCTGCAAGAATTGGTCAATCAGTTCACTGGTAATGATGGTGCTTCTGGTGAGTCACGCATGGTCAGGAATCTTGGTAAGCACAAGGCAAGGACCAGGTGGGAGATGAGACTCACCACACAGATAGGGGAATACAAGATGGACCAAGTTAGCTTGGACTTGGGGTCTTACGCGAATATTTTGCCAAAACAGTCCTAGAAAATAATAGGGAGACCCGCACTCCAGTGGTCTCTGATATAGTTAATAATAGTGAATCAAAATAAAATTATCCTAATGGGGATGCTGCAAGGCATCACAATTGACATCGAGGGCACAAGTGCACTGGCAGATTTTGAGGTGATAGAGATTTTTGATGATAGCAATCCCTACCCTACACTCCTTGGAACGAATTGGGCCACTGACATGAATGGGGTAATCAACCTAAAGAAGTGGAAGATGATACTTGAAATCAATTTGCAACGTATAATGGGGCCACTGGACCCCACAAAGGGACCACTTTATAGAGAACCAGTATGAGATTATGAAAGCAATGATGATCCGGACCAGATTTACAAGATAATGGCGTAAGACTAGGATTGGGTGAATTCGACAGAGGACGAATGAATTGCATGGGTTGGATGAGGCCTACTTGACCATGGCCTCCATTGAAGGTAAGATAGCAATTCTGTAGGAGACTCAATAGAAGCATCAAGATGACAGTGCAAGGCCAACAACAAAGCTGTTGGTTAAGGAAACAAAGCATGTGGCAACGCAATGCACCGTCAAGGTAGTAGTCGTACAAGTTGAGTTGGGGGGTCTTCGTGCTAAGATCTGCAGCTACAGACTGACTTAAGGGTGAGTCACCATCTTTGTGTTGGGTGCTTGTTGGGAAAGGGTTCCCCAAAGAGCCACTTTTGGGGCTAAAAGCCCATGTTTTGGGGTAGAAGGCCCAAATTTTGTAATAAACATGTAAAGTCTACACATTTTGTTGTTGCGGAGCACGACGATGTCAAAGCGTAATATACCCTTGTTTTGTAAAGTCTCATGTCAGTTGTAAACATCTACCCATGGTCCACGGACCATGGGATTGTATAAAAAGGGAGTCTTAGAAGAGTCTAAGAAAATACTGGTTGTAGAAGAAGAGTTTTGGGTAAGAAGTTCTAAGTGTTCTTGGGTCTTAGCATAGGTAGAGGCTATGTAGCTGTGTGCACAAAGGCCTAAGGTGGAAGTCTGGAGCTAAGTGCGTAGACCCCTGCAATTGTGTGCGCAAGGCGGATAGAGTCTGTACTGAACTTGAGATATCAATAAAGAGAAGTATTCTACAAATCACTGTGTATTTTGTATTTGTTTAATGCATTTGATTATATTATGATATGATATGGGTTTACATTATAATGCTTATTTAATGTGCAAATGTATTCAATTATATCTATTAATTGAACGCAAGCAAGAATAAATAATTATGTGAAGGTAACCATAAATGCATCATAGATTAGGTAACACTTAGGATAACTTGGTAACTTATACAATAACATAGTCACAAAGGCGCATAAGTGCCTGGACCTCGGGTTAGGGTTGCGTGAAGATCAATTGTGTACCTTCACAAAGGTACTGAATGACATAAGAGAATGAACATTTATAAGCCCTTAAGCCTTATCGATCTACACGAAGGCAGTATTAGGAAGTATATATCAACATCACGACCATCTTAGGGTGCAGAAACCTAGTTCCTGCACCCGCCCATACTGCTTCGGGTAAGACTTTGGTCCGCGCTGCACGGGCTAATGCTAAAAGGGCCAATAGTGTAGGGATTTTCTTGGCTGACTAACATTGAACATGTGTCAGGGCCCATCAATGCAACAGATCCTTTGGGGAGAAGCAACGAATATTGTCTTATATTTTGAAAATAGGGTGACTCATCAAGCAATAGGAAACAAAACCCCCAAAGAAATAGTCATAGGTGTCAAGCCCGATGTTGGTCATATCTGTATATTTTGCTACCCTATATACTTTCATGTGTTGAAGGACAAAAGAAACAAGTTAGAGGCCATGGGAAGAAAAGGTACATTTGTTGGATATTATGAAAATTCTAAAACTTTTAGAGCATATTTCCCTGGTCAAAGACAGGTTGATATTAGTAGGGATGTAACATTTGATGAAGGTGCCACCATTGGAAAAGAAAGCAACCCTCCTTTTCCTCCTCCTCATGAGAAGAATTATGATATGGATATTTTAGACGGTCCTTCAATGCCCAAATCAGAGACAAATATTATTGATGATCTGTTGAGGCCTCGGAAATCGCTGCCACAACATCGGGGATAACCACCCGGTCCGGACCTTGGTACAACTCCTTTTCCATTTGGAATGGTGGCTCCGACTGGAGATAATGGGACCAATTTCCCGATAATGAAATAAAAGGGATGGATGGGTGATGAATAGATTGCTTAAATGATAGGTGACTAGATTATTCTATTGACAAAAATAGGGAAACTAATACTAATCCCGGGAACAACTTATTCATTCATAATGTAGCGTTAAATAATCTTAATCTATTTATTAGGCATATAGATGACTCTGTAAAATAAATAAAAGATGTTCAATCATTCAAAGATTTCTTCACATGAATAGTCACAATGAAGCGATAAATACAAATTACTACATTCACTGTTTATATCATCGATACATATATACGTCTGAAAGGGAAGCATGCGATAAACAACCAATAGTGGAATGCATAAGGAATGTTGTGGAAAATGCATATATATAAATAGCAAGAGCGATTTCAACAACAATTCATATAACGAAAATGAATACAGACGCAGATAAGAGTACCATGTGAGCTGTAGATCAATCCGAAATATCAATCGTTATTCAAAATTCCTTCTTCAACACAGAAATGCTTTCAAACAATGACAATAGTGCACATTTGCATAAAAGCCTTCCTCATCAAATTCGGAATAATTGGTCAAGTTTAGTAAAAGAATATCCCTGAAGTACAATAGTGTAGCTTCAGGGTTTTAGTCATATACAAAACTTTTACGACCCGTTCTAAATGCATGAAAGGGTCTATAAATACTACTAAGCTAAAAAGATCTATGAAACAAAATCCTACTAAATTGGTACCAGTAAATGTGGTCTATCTCTCAGGGGCGATTTGGCAGTCGGTGAAGTGAGTCATGCCTCAGGTTGTTTGCCCTTAAACCTTAGCTGGCTTATTGCGAGCATTGGTTCTACTTCTGGCGGTTTGTTGAGGCGTAAACTGTATTGGGCGGCGAAGGTGGCATCCTGAATGTCGGGTATAATATAACCAACAGCATCAGTTTGGCACTTCAAGACGGCTCTTTGGCTGTATGGTTTGATTAAGAAGAACCAATAAGCGTCCCACGTCAGACTGTTGATTCCAGTGATCAATCTTGCACTTTTCTCTAGCTCCGGATAGCATGAGTGCTCCAATATATTTGCTGTTGTTAATTGACCTGGAGTGCATTGGGAAATTATGTTAGATAAATACAATGTATTATTCACTAATTCAACCAAATTTCCACTGATTGTCCTGCATCTGGAAGTTTCTCTTTCTGCTTTCATTAGTTGTGATTGCCATTCTATGAATAATATCTCTTTGTGCGATTCTAGAATTCTTGGTAGATTAGCTGCCCGGCCTACATCTGAATCCTGCCATTCTATAAAGTTTGTTAGTGTTTCTTTGGCTTGATCCAAGTCAGTCCTTGCTTTGTCTACCTTTTCGCTTATAGACGTTGCCAATTCGCACAATGGTTTTTCTCTTATAATGTGTTGACATAATAGCTTAACCTGATTAATCAATCCCTCATTTAGCTGGAGCGCTTCTGCTTTGAACTCATCTATCTGAGGGAGCTTTTTCATTTGCTCAATTTGAGTGGTCAATTGAGCGATTTGTTCATCTTTCGCTTTCATTGTTCCCTCAGTTAATATTCTTAACTTCTCCAGTGCCGCTGATAGCTCCTTTTGCCTTTGTATTGCGCCTCCATCAATTCTCTGCTTTTGCTCTTGTAATTGCTTGGTTAGCTGGTTATTGTTCTGCTGCTGTACTAGCAATTCTTTCTCCGCCTGCTCTGCCCTCTGCTGAACTTCTGATAGTCTCGCCTGTAGTGAAGAGATGTCCTGATCCTTGGCTTTTAACAAATTGCTCACCTCTGATGCTTTATCAATAGTCACCGCCGAATATGCTCCAGTGAACTGTGATAGCTTGGTTAAGTCATCATAGGGGTCGAATTCCTCTTTCCATACAACATTGCCCGTTACTGTTAATTCAGGGAATGGGGAAGGTTGATCAGTTATTCTCCTTTTCCTCTGTCTCTTTACGACGGCTTTATGCTTGGGGCTATAAAATACATCTAAAGGGGGGATTTCTTCAATTTGCAAAACGATCTCTCCCGTTGGATCTTTAGGAATTATCGCCACTGGTTTCACCTGAAACCGATTTCGATGTCGCTTCTTGTGTATCACCTTCTTTTGAAACCTCATCATCTTTCGAGCACTCTAAGTTATTGATGATTGTACTGAACTGATTCCATTGCTGGGGCAAATTCGGATCAACTAATGGATCATGGTTATCCTTAGAGCTGCTCTCTTCTTGGGTCTTTGCTTGGGTTTCTTCTTGTCGCTGCACATTTTCTTGAGTCACCTCCTGCCTTTGGCTATGTGTTTCCTCCTGCTGTTTTGATGTAGTAGGAGGTGGTGTATTATTTCGCTGCTCAGACTCGCTTGACTTGGTTGTTGTCGGAACAGTTGCTAAAAGGTCTAGAGGCAGAGTTTGCAACCTCTGTTCTCTAATTCTGTTAAACTCAATTAGCCCTTCATCATTATAAACATTTCTGGAAAGCGACTTGACTTGATACAGTGATTCGGCTGATGCGAACAAATCTTCGAATTTGTCTTCTTTGTGCTCAACCTTGGCCAATTTGGCCTGGTGGAGCACATTGTAAGCGAGCTTTCTTGGATCATACTGCCTCCTTGGCAGAGTAGCCAGAGTGAGCAAATTCATTTTCCCGGCTTCCTTCTCTGCATGCTTGATATCATGCAAGGTATATACTCCAATTCATAATGGAAAAGAAGGCCAAACATGTGTTTTAGCTCTTTTCAGGGTCTGGGTAACCCCTTCAGCACTGATTTGATAAGCTACCTCCCTGGCAAGTAGCTTATCGGGGATGTAAAGTGGTAGCACATGTGGCTTAGCCTGACTGCCAAAAGCTCTGATGTAGGTGAATCTCTCCTCCGCAAACCAACTTGCTACTGCAGTCAAATCTACCCCTGCTTGCTTGGAAATTTTCAGGGCAGGCTTATTGAAAATTGAATAATGAATTGGCAACATAAAACCGTTGCAGATTTGGTACAGGTGGTGCTTATAACTAGTCTTCCATAGTTTTCGATGATATATGTGAATGGGAGTGGGGTCTTGCGACGTCCACCTCCATCCAAACATAGGAAAATCAGAATTAAAACAAAACACATCCATAATATAGGCACTATAATAAAATGGCGGAATAACCCTCTCTGTGACACAATAGTCAAACCTGAAGTCGAGAATGGCTTTGGCTAACTTGTCGGATAATATAACCGCCCAATCCATGATTTCTCCACTACATGCTACCTCTATTAGGGGAACCATTTCTATGGTGAAATTGGCAGAGTCATGCAATCCCCATAGCCTACACATCATAATTCCAGCATCACAGTAAGGAGAACACAGGGAGTCAACTGAGTACTTACCCGAGGTTTCATGTTTGTATTTTGCTGGATTCTGTCTCCAGCCTTGAATTGGTTCAGACTCGGTCTCGTTCTCTGCTCGAAACTTCTCCAAAAATGTAGCATTATATTTATTTTATTCTTGCGGCAGGTGATACATTAGCCTTAGGTCTTCGGCTCGAAATGAACTGAAAACCCTCCCGTCCGCAGTTTCAAACAGTCTATTGATAATTGGGAGCTCTTGGATTGTCCACCTTACCACATCTGTGTAAGGAAGAACCTGCTCCCGAGCTGCTATTCTGTGTAGGAAGGAGTCATCCAAGTCCTTTAAATTGGCATCGGATTTGCTGGTATTATCACATAAAATCTCTACTTCGGTCACCATTGGCCCTTCCGCTTCAATCAAATTATAAGTCCCTTGCCAAGTGGTCCTGGTGAGTCCTAAGCATGTTGTATCTAATATCAGCCCTTTGTTCTTCCCAGTTGGATCAGCGACAGCTTGCCCTGTGGCTGGCGGAGCAGTAGGCATTGTATTTCCCATTCCACTTTCTTCTGTTTCTATGGAAGAATTCTGCGCAGAGTGAAAGATAAGCGCAACACATGCAACAATATCATGAATCGAACAAAATGAAATATATATATATATATATATATATATATATATATGGATATATATATATATATATCTTGGCGCATTCATAGTAATTAATCAAATTAAGGTGGCCTTAGGATCAAATACGTTGATAGGATTCAAGCCTGCTTTTCTTATTAAATGGTCGTTACGGCCTATCAGTCTCATTAATTACAATTGCTTCGATTAATGGCTGAATGATTTATTTGAAGCATGCTTAGGGTGATTTGGCAGTTTGAACGCAGATGAGTGGCTTTTCCAAAGGATATGGCCTTAATTACGAATAAATCATATCAAACTGCCTTTATGACTGTTACTTTGAGAACTGTGCCATTTAATCTTTACGTAATCAGGCATCGGGCAAATGCTAAGTTATTGCATTGGTTTTTCTTGGAATCCCCGATAGCCGATATCCGATATTGCATCGCGTCGGGCATGGTTGGTAGGGCCGCTTAGGATGAGGGCATGGTGAGTCACCGATCGCCGATAGCGATATCGCATCGCATCGGACGACGAGAAGCTTAATTGTGCTTTAGACGTTATCGCTGATTGCCGATTACCGATTTCGCATCGCATTGCAACAAGGATCATTACTCGTGTTACTTTATGCTTTGCCGATATCTGATAGCGATTTCGCATCGGTGAAAACTAACATGTCCCTTACATTGTGTTTTCTTTGTCATTGCAATATGCGATCTTGCGATCGCTTTATCGCAATGATAAAGATAAATCGTTTTATATTGGGGTTTTTTGATTGGTTTTATTAAAAAAGCCTTTTGTGAAATAGAACTTTAAATTGATACCAATTTGAAACAAAAATTTAAAAAGGGACCCATTTCACATTATAGTTTTGGAATTTTAATTATATGAAATGGGGGGGTTGTTGTAGGGTACAACAATTGGCGATTCACTGGGAGAAACAGTTATCTCTGAACAGTATAGAAATACTTAGACTTTTTCACAATAGAAATTTTATTCAAAAGGGAAAAATTCTAATATAACTTAGATACGTTGCATTCTAAGGAAACAAAACTTTCTTTGCTAATTTCCTCTCTTGTTGAAAATAGATACATTCCATATTTTTAAATTGGCACTTATTGGTTGATATTGATAAAATAGGAAACTTTTCCAAATCAACTATTAAAATTAACTCCTTTGCCATAGGTAGAGCCTCTGCTGCCAGCAAATGTCCATAGTCTCGGCAGGGATACCTTTTAACCACATCATTGTCTATTATCCTATTCACTTCAGAGCATGATTAATAGAATGAATTCAAAAACGTGTTTTTTCACATTTGTTTTCATTTTCTTTTTCTGTTATTTTGTAAGATAAAAAGTCATTTCCCTAGTGTGGTGGCCAGTTGATTGACAATGCCATTCATTGGTAGTAATCTAACCGAACAAGCTGGCTCGTGATGAGACCCCTTGTCTTACAATTGAAGCCATTACCCTGTTTTGGTATGCAGTATTTGTAATGTCAGCCAAACTATTTTCCTATGATCATGGTAAGCAGGCTTGTAATAAGACCTCTCAAATTTTATATCTAGTATTCGTGGAATTACATCTTGAATAATCATGAACTTAGGTAAAAATGGGATAGACAATTTTCCTCCTTAAGGTAGGATGGATAACAAGGTAAGAGTTTGAGATGTTGAATTTGGACTAGCTTCTATTTTAATATTGATAACCTTTTTATAACCAATTTTGAAAAATCTAAAAAGATTTACAAGATTTATACTTCAAGAGGAATTCACTAGGATTGCATTGTAATTTCAGAATGCAATTATAACTAATTTCCTAGAAATTATTCCTTTTGTTTAATACTTCTATTTATTTAAAAGTAAATATCGCATTGCTTGTTTATGAGAAACTCTTTAAATACAGCAAAGGTCAAATAGAAAATGCCTTACAGTTTTATTTTCTAGTTTTGCTACAAATTATAAAAATGCTATTTAAAAGGAGAAGGGGTTACCTCCCTCAGTTGAAAAATTTCTTTAAACTAAGGCCATTAACAGGGAGAGAAATCTCTCAACCCTGACCAAATCTTGTAGCATAGAGGTCGAATGGCCTATCTTTTCAACAGATCTGCAAAGGTCCAAGCCACATTTTCTGGAATTTGGTATGTTTTCCTTTATCTTCATGGGCTTTGTCCCATTTCAGGACTAAATCTCCAACTTGGAATTGCTTAGAACGAGATGAGATTGAATCAAATGATGACTTGATGATCTGCTGATGTTTCGTATGAATAATCTTGGCTTTTTCTCTTTCTTCTTTTAATTTCAGGATTTGTTCATGCCTAAGTTGTAAAGAAGAAGGATTTTCTTCAATAAATTGAACTAGAGCTAGAGAAGGAAGAATAAGATTTGTTGGTGGTACAACTTCTTTTCCTTAAATGAGTTTAAATGGGGAAGAACCTATAGAAGCCTTTTGCGTTATCCTGTCAGCCCATAGTGCAAATATTAAAGATTTGTGCCAGGTCTTGTGATTCTGTTCGATAGTTCGCTTGATAATTTTAATAAGGTTTTTGTTTGTAGATTCTGCCAAACCGTTACCCTGAGGATAATAGTTAGCTGAATATTTAAGTTTGAAACCTCTTTTGATTGCGAAATCAAACATAGCATTGCCTGAAAAGTATGATGCATTATCAAAAACAAGAGCGTTCGGGACACCAAACCTGGTAATGATGAATTGATCTATGAATTCAATAATGGCTTCAGAGTTTGTTGTCTTTAGCGAAATTGCTTCAACCCACTTGGTGAAGTAATCGGTAGCAGTAAGGATATACTTGTGCTGTTTGGAAGAATTAGGAGTAATTTCTCCAATAATGTCCAATCCCCATTGCTCAAATGGTTGTTCAATGTTGACTGGTTGCAGGGGAAAGGCTGATTTCTTTAGTCTTCCACTCGAAGTTTGACAACTTGGGCATTTCCTTACATATTCGTGAGCATCTCTAAACAGAGTGGGCCAGTAATATCCGGCATGGATGACTTTGTGAGCTGTTGTATCAGCTCCGAAGTGGCCTCCTGCTGGTCCGTCGTGCAATTCCTGCAAGACTTTTTGTGCTTCCTATTTCTCAAGGCATCTTAGTAAAACGGAATCATAATTTTGTTTAAACAGAACATCATCAATAATGGTAAAATTCTTTGCTTTCAACCTTATGGCCCTTTTGTTTTTGTAGGACAAGTTGGGAGGTGCATAACCGTTTTTTAGGTAAAATATTAAATCAGCATACTGTGATTCAAAATCAATGACACTTACCTGATTGATGGTTTCAGGTTGATCTGTATCACTTGATTCCGGAATGTTGGACGCGCCTGCCAATAACCTGCAAAAGCCTTGGCCTCTAACAATCTTTGCTGGATTTATTTCTATGTCGTATTCCTGAAGTGCTGTTACCCAATTTGCCCTTTTTTCTCCCAGTTCTCTCTGGGTTAACAGTTGTCTAACTGAGGAGAAAGGAACTATAACCTTTGTATGGGCTTTCAGCAGGAATGGTCTGTAATGTTTAACCGCTTTATACATAGCAAAGACTTGTTTTTCTACTTCAGAATAGTTCAATTTTGCACCTTGAAGATTTGAGCTATAGAATGAAATCGGTGCTTCCAAATTGTGATCGTTGATCTGCGTAAGTATTGCGGCGTAAGAAGAATCGGATGCAATGGTGTACAATGTAAAATGATTAGAAAAAATTGGAGTATTTAGAGCTGGGGCATTGATTATTGATTTCTTGATTAGTTCAAATGCTTCCTTTTCTGGTACTCCCCATTTGAAGACTGAATTTTTCTTAATCATATTTTGAAGTGGTAAAATAATTTGAGAAAAATCTGGGATAAATCTTTTTACAAAATTAATTTGGCCTAAGAATGACTGCATGGATTTTTTATTATGAGGAAAAGGGATTTTAGAAATTTCATTAATCCTGTCTGGGTCGATATAGATGCCATCTTTAGATACAATAAATCCTAGGAGCTTACCTTGATCAAGAGCAAAAAAAGATTTCTTAGGGTTCAGAGAAATACCGTATTTCTTACAGCGTTGGAAGATTTGGTTCAAATCTTGCAAGTGATTGGATCTCTCTCTTGAAAATACAGTAATGTCATCTAAATAGACAACTACTGTTCTATTAATTAACCCTTTGAAAGCGATATCCATCGCCCTCTGGAAAGTGGCTCCTGCATTAATGAGTCTGAAAGGCATCTTCTGATAAGCATATGTTCCCCACTTTGTTCTAAAGGTGGTCTTGAGTTGGTCATCAGGGCGAACCAGAATTTGATTATACCCTGAAAATCTGTCCAAGAAGGACATTAAATCTGAACTGGCCACTGATTGGAGTATCTGCTCCATAGTGGGTAATAGGAAATTATCTTTTAGACTTGCCTTATTTAAATTCCTGAAATCAATACAAATTCTTATGTCGCCATTATTTTTTCTAACTGGTACCATATTGGAGACCCAATTCGAGTGTCATACGGGAAAAATAATCTTAGCTTTTAAGAGTTTGTTGAGTTCAAATTTTATCTGACCTTCTAGGTTTGGGTGTATTTTTCTCAATTTTTGTTGAATTGGTTTCTGCTCGGGAAGCATTGGGATAGTGTGCTGAATAATAGATGTGTCATAAGTTTTTAGATCATCATATCTCCAAGCGAAGACATGTTTATTTTTCCATAACAGACTAATAAATGCTTCCTTTTCCTCTATATAAAGTCCCAATCCTAAGTTAATATTTTGAGGATTTTGTTCGGTGCCAAGGTTTATTAATTCAAACCTTAAGGTAGAGCTCTGAAGTTTTGTATTAGATACAGGTTTGAACCTATCTTTAATATCGTAAAGGTCTTCAAGCTTTACTACACGCTTAGGGATTGAATTTTCTTGATGTTTACCTTGCATTTGAGTATCATGCTCATCTTCCTCAATGATTTGATTGTCATAGGATTTTTCAGAGGTCATAAATTGTAAAATGTCTTCATCATGGTTAAACACTCTCCAATTGGTTACATTATCTGGAATGGATGGCCTAAAAAGTAATTCTAGTGAAAACCTATCGGGACTATAGTCCTCTGAAGGGAGCAACTTGGAAGTGACATTGGCCAGCAAATCAGCTGCAGAGTTCTGTGCCCTGGATATGGAAGATATATTGAATGCTTGGAAATGGGAGGTAAGTTCTTGTACCAGCGATTGATAATGCTTAAGATGGTTCGAAAGACAGTGAATTGTATTCCTTACCTGCTTAACAATTATTTCAGAGTCGCCAAAGACCTTTAAG
>APFE031637660.1:197036-239813 GCA_000404065.3 Pinus taeda
CATGCAATCCCCATAGCCTACACATCATAATTCCAGCATAACAGTAAGGAGAACATAGGGATTCAACTGAGTACTTACTCGAGGTTTCATGCTTGTGTTTTGCTGGATTCCCTCTCTAGCCTCGAATTGGTTCAGACTCAGTCTTGTTCTCTACTCGAAACTTCTCCAAAAATGCAGCATTATATTTATTTTCTTCTTGCGGCAGGTGATACATTAGCCTTAGGTCTTCAGCTCAAAACGAACCGAAAACCCTCCCGTCCACAGTTTAAAACAGTCTATTGATAATTGGGAGCTCTTGGATTGCCCACCTTACCACATCTGTGTAAGGAAGAACCTGCTCCCAAGCCGCTATTCCGTGTAGGAAGGAGTCAGCCAAGTCCTTTAAATTGGCATCAGATTTGCTGGTATTATCACATAAAATATCTACTTCGGTCACCATTGGCCCTTACGCTTCAATCAAATTATAAGTCTGTTGCCAAGTGGTCCTTGTGAGTCCTAAGCATGTTATATCTGATATCAGCCCTTTGTTCTTCCCAGTTGGATTAGCGATAGCTAGCCCTGCAGCTGGCGAAGCAGTAGGCATTGTAGTCTTCTTGGATTTGTTTCCCATTCCACTTTCTTCTGTTTCTATGGAAGAATTCTGTGCAGAGTGAAAGATAAGCGCAACACATGCAACAATATCATGAATCGAACAAAATGAAATATATATATATATATCTTGGCGCATTCATAGTAATTAATCAAATTAAGGTGGCCTTAGGATCAAATACGTGGATAGGCTTGAAGCCTGCTTTTCTTATTAAATGGTCGTTACGGCCTGTCAATCTTATTAATTACAATTGCTTCGATTAATGTCTGAATGAATTATTTGAAGCATGCTTATGTTGATTTGGCGGTTTGAACGCGGATGAGCGGCTTTTCCAAAGGATATGGCCTTAATTACGAATAAATCATATCAAACTACCTTTATGACTGTTACTTTGAGAACAGTGCCATCTACCCTTTACATAATCGGGCATCGGGGAAATGCTAAGTTATTGCATTGGTTTTTCTTGGAATCGCCAACAGCCGATATCCGATATCGCATCGCGTCGGGCATAGCTGGTAGGGCCGCTTAGGATGAGGGCATGGTGAGTCACCGATCGCCGATAGCGATATCACATCGCATCAGATGAGGGGAAGCTTAATTGTGCTTTAGACGTTATCGCCGATTGCCGATTGCCGATTTCGCATCGCATTGCAGCAAGGATCATTACTCGTGTTACTTTATGCTTTGCCGATATCCGATAGCGATTTCGCATCGGCGAAAACTAACATGTCCCTTACATTGTGTTTTCTTTGTCATTGTGATATGCGATCTCGCGATCGCTTTATCGCAATGATAAAGATAAATCGTTTTATATTGGGGTTTTTTGATTGGTTTTATTAAAAAAGCCTTTTGTGAAATAGAACTTTAAATTGATACCAATTTGAAACAAAAATTTAAAAAGGGACCCATTTCACATTATAGTTTTCAAATTTTAATGATATGAAATGGGGGGGTTGTTGTAGGGCACAACATGATCCCATGGATCCCATGGAACCCTTATATCCTCCATGTGATCCTCCCGCTACGAAGAGGCCACTTTGGCTTCGTGATACTTTATAAGATGATGAGAGACATGTTCATGTTCAAATATCATTTAGAGAAAGAAATAATCCTTCCAGGTACATGTGATATGTTACAACCATTTGCACTATGATTGTAGTTGACCCTCCCACCATTGAAGAAGTTGTAAAAGAACAAGTTTGGAAAGATTATATGGCCAAAGAATATGAATCAATCATGAAGAATGATGTATGGGATGTTGTGCCGAGACCAAAGGGGAAATCCGTGGTGACTTCAAAGTGGCTATTCAAGATCAAGCATGGAGTTGATGGTAGCATTGAGAAATACAAAGCAAGGTTCATGGCCTAAGGATTCTCCCAAAAAGAGGAGAAGACTATGATTAAATATTTTCACTTGTGGCTCGATATACAACCATTCGTTCAATATTTTCCCTTGCTCCAAGCCAAGGATGGACTCTTCATCATATGGATGTAAATACAAAATTCCTTTATGGAATGTTACATGAATAAGTGTATGTTTAGAAACCACAAGGATATGAAGTAGAGGATCGAAAGACACATGTTTTTAGTTTGAATAAATAATTGTATGGTTTGAATCAAGCTCCTAGAGAATGGTATGCCAATATGGATAGTTATTTGGTGAGGCTGGGATTCACAAGAATCAATGTCAATCCTAACTTATACTTCAAGGTAATCCAAAGCATTCCATTAATTTTGTTTTTACACGTTGATGATTTATTCTTGATAGGTAGTGAGCCCCTGATGATGGAGTGTAAAAGGGGGCTAGCCTCTGAATTCAAGATGAAGGACCTTGGACTCATGCACTATTTTCTAGGGCTTGAGTTGTGGGAAAGGCCCAAGGGGATTTTCCTTTCACAAGGAAAATATGTTGTGAAGTTGTTGGAGAGATTTTGAATGACAAAATCCAATTCCCTATCCACACCGATGGAAATGAAATTTAAGAAGCTATGCAGAGAGGCTGCAGGACCCAATTTGGTGAATCCATCTGAGTGTATATAGTTGATTGGGGCTTTGATGTTCCTAGTGAACACCCTTCCGAACATATGCTATGCAGTGAATAACTTGTGTCAATTCATGATCGAGCCTCTTCATGCACATTGGACCAATACCAAACAAATTTTAAGATATTTGCATGGGACATCCACACTTGGTCTGATTTACTCTTCCAAAGATGTTGAACTTCATGGATACACTAATGTTGACTAGGTATGAAACATTATCGAATGGAAGAGTACGTCTAGATGTTATTTTAGCCTTATATCCCCCATGATATCTTGTATAAGAAGGAAGCAAAATTTTGTAGCATTACGTATCATCGAGGCAGAGTACATTTCCGATAACATGGCTAGCTATGACATAGTTTGGTTGAGGAAGATATTTTGAGAGATATTTGAGCAGATCCTAGACACTACAGTGATGCATTGCGATAAAAAACGAGGGAGTTCTCTAGAAAGGAATCTCATATTTAATGACAATTCAAATCACATAGAGATTCGATATTGCTTCATTCGAGACATGGTACAAATAGGAGATGTTAGACTTCATCATATATCAATAGATGAGTAGATTACATATATTGTCACCAAGGCTTCTTAGAGGTTTACCGAAAGGGAAGTTCTTGGGCTTCAGAGAGAAGCTTGAACTAATGGATGTGATCCCTCTTGATAAGGGGCGTTATTAATTGATAACACTGAACCAAATATTCCACCTTGTCTAAGCTACCCGGGTGAGGAACTAAGATGGAGGGTTCATGGGGTTGAGGTATCTCTGAACAATAAGGTCATATATTTTTCTCCCCTATCTGTTACCCATAGGGTTGGAGATGTTTCTCCCCTCTATTGGTATTTATAGAGTATACCCCAGTTAGAATCATACCCACAAGCTGGGCTTGTTGGGAATACCACTCCTCATCTGACCAATGCGTTCAGAGTGTACTTTGGGTGTATAACCAAAGTTGATTATGATGCAGGTGTTCTACCACATGACTCTTGAGGGTCATTCTTAGGAAGATCAGTAACAAATAAGATAGGCTGAGATGTTCTCCCCTATTTCACCTATTTCTAAATATGGGGTTGTATATGTTTAGCTCCCCCATGAGATTCTGGGTTCAGATGTGCTCCCCTACGTGGTTTCAGGTTGAGGTGTGATCCTTGATAGTTTTTTTGGATTGAGATGTGCTCTCTGACAATGTAGAGGGTGGTAGATGTAGCTCCTTGATTATTTTTCTTCTTCATATTCAAGAATGTTTTAGAAGATAGAGTTGAGAAGAGATGGGACATGACATGACAACAGGATATACATGACATGATACAAGAGGAATTTCCCGTGGTTGAGAGGGAGTTTCAAAATTGGAAACTAGGGTAAAAATCCACTTTGGATAGCTCATTTGATGGATATGATGATTTCATTGAATTCATGTTTTCAATAGGAACAAAATCGACCTAACAATCATAAAATTCAGATAGGGGAAAGTGTACTTATGAAAAAAAACCCACATATGCACATTTGGACAAGTTGGGCCTAATGGTAAATTGTCATCCTTGGAAGCCTATAAATACAAGTGACCTTAAGCTCATTTGAACATCATCAAGAATCTTCTTCTTCTCTTCTTCATTTATTGGTTCACACTTGTTTGAGGCTAGTTCAACAAAAGAAGTTCACAAAGGTCTGAAATTATAGGGTTTGAAGCTTGCATCTATTTCTAGGGTTTTGGGTTAGAGTCGTTGGCTCATCAATGGATTAATTTTGCCTTAGTTGTTGGCTTGCAAGCTCAATGAAGTGAATGGAAGCCTTCAATCACTCAAATAGCTCCTCCTTCCTGCGACTAGAAAGTTGTATTAATATTTGACCGTTGACTGAACTTGACCATAATTGACCGCATACAGGAAAAGTTGTATATGATATATATTGATGCTGGAAACATATTTATGAATGTTAATGGGTTATTTTACTAGATGATATTGTATCATACTCATTGTAATCTATGATGAACATTTTTAAAAAATGTAAAACAATAATAATTTCAAATGGTTTTCCCCCTTCTGGGGTTTTTCCATGGTTTTTGACAAAACCTCGTGTCTCTTGTGTATAAATTTAATGTGTAGATTCAAAACTGCTCATTAAATTTACTAGATCATAATACATGAAGCTACTCTACTCATCTACGGAAATAAAATCATGACTAAGAACACAAATCATTAACATGCATCAAGATTCCACTTGTACAAAATGGCTAATTAGTTACTAATTTGCATATAAACAACTATTTTTCGGTCAATGATCAATAGTAGCTAATTTACAGTATCTTATAACGTGACCAACTTTTAGTAATTTTTAGGTTAGTCATTAATTCTTTGTCTCAATTTGGTTGTCTAGTAGTATATTTAGTCATTAATTTAGTCATTGATGTGGTCATTAATTTAGTCATTAATTGCCACATATAATGACTAAATATACAACGAAATATATTACTATATAATCGTCTGAGTAAAGTAATTAATGACCAAAGAAATATGACTAAAATTTTGGTCATGTTATAAGATACTGTAAATTAGCTACTAATGGTCATATATATGCAAAAATTAATCATCGTTTGAAACCAATTAATGACCAAAGAAATATGACTAAATTTTGGTCGTGTTATAAGATACTATAAATTATCTATAATAGTCGTATATCTGAAAAATTTAGTCGTCATTTGTAATCACAAATTTACCATTTGCAGTAGTTATTTATTTTTATAGTTTCATACTCCTTATATAAATGACTACTTTAGTAGTTTATATTCATTTAGTTCAATTTCATTAACAATTGTTATAAGCAACTAATTTAATCATATATTCATTTTATTTGTGTTCATCATTGATAAACATAAATTACTAATTTAGTAGTTTTAGATTGATTTTATGTGTTTATTATTAATCAACATAAATTAACTAGTATTATTTTGCAACTAAATTAAAAAAATGTCATACAATGTACATGTTCATCTAATATGAAATGTTAATTACATACTAAGTAATATCAAGTGAAACCATAAATAATTTCAACCGCATAAATTATATTATATAAAATGTCAAGTATTACAAATGAGTTTCCAACTTAATATTGATTAGAATACAATTTACACATGAATATTGCAGCTTCATCACTTCAAACCATTATCATTGTGTTGCCAAGGCATTGCAGGTGAATTCACCAACTCTGAAGACTTGACAATCAGTCTTTATGTGTGTCTTATGCGAGATATTGTCTTTACGAGTACCACTAGAACATCTCTCTTCTGTCTCTTTAATTTTCGTTTTGTCGCTCTAGTGCTATTGTTCTCCTCTGTCTTTAATTCCTACTTCTTACCATCAATACTGAGTTCCTTTTCTGAAAGAAAAAAATAAGATACAATGTAGATTATAAGACTTGAACACTGGAATATAAACTAAAGTAGACTATAAATGATTTATACGATA
The DNA here is from genome assembly GCA_000404065.3 of Pinus taeda. NCBI lineage: Eukaryota > Viridiplantae > Streptophyta > Pinopsida > Pinales > Pinaceae > Pinus > Pinus taeda. The sequence continues at coordinate 203,129 of APFE031637660.1, forward strand.
TATACCTCAACATCAACAAAATTGTTAATGTCATTTTTCCACATAAAATCAAAAAACTTGAACAAGTTTTCTTCAGATGCACAATAGTGGCCTCTATGTGGCCAGATGACCTGTATAAACAAAACAAATAAAATGTCACCATAGAATAAATTTTGTACCTACTATGTTCTCATTGTACGACAATTGTTGATGAAATGTTATCTTCAACTAAAGTAATAAATTCAAATAGACCTACATTTCTATCCCAATGTTTTGAATTCCCATGCTTATGGTACATTGCAATTTTGATTTTATCCAACATAATCAAACACAATAGAGATAGTAATTTCTACTAAGAATTTACCATGCTCCACTATTGTAGTTGTATTGTTTCCTCTAGTTATCTTTAAGAAGTAGTGACACTTCAATGATAAAATTGGTCAATAGGAATCTAATGGACGGAGCAAAGTATTGTTGACACAAAATTACAAAAAGAAACTAAAAAAGAATAAGACAAGGCTTTGAAAATTGTGATACTAACCGGGAATATAGCTTCAATATAGTAACTTTCAATTGTCAGTGTACTATTCCAGGGAAAATGGAATCCAATTCCCAAAAGCCAAAAAATTATGCATGCCCTTTGTTTTCCTTGTAGTTAATTGAGCAAAATTAGCACATGCAATTTCCATTTAGAATCCCTGAAATGATTCTATAAATATTCAAAGCAAACTTAATGTTACTCATTCATTTTTATCTGATGCAAACAAAACTGAATATGATAACATGTTTTTGAGTTGGAGAGTTATGTATTTCATCGTGTCTAAAATCATTGCTTATTGGCCATGATTATTTTTTTAATGATCAGAGAATAGGCCTATATTTGATCAAAAGCTTTTCTAATTCAAAGCTAAATTTTCTTCCCATTTATGATATTCAAGCAAATCAGAATCTATTTCCTTTAACAAGTCATTGTTGTAATATTCTACTAAATGGACAACTAAGTAATGAAGTTATTAGTGGTGGAATACTAATAAATCACAAAAAAGGCAAGAAATAACACCAATATGTCTTGGGCATGCCAATTCATTATCCTCTTGGTTGGAAATATTACTTCATGAAAACAACATATCTGAGAAAGAGAACTTTTCTAAAACTAACAAACACTAGTGTATCCAACAACATTGACATTTCTATTCACATGCCCTCAAAATATGTGGAAGTATCAAAAAAGTGTAGTGCACTTCCCTATACACACTCCTCTTTATTCATGTGTCTTCGTAGGAAGCCCTCAAGTTCAATACTCCTGCAAGTATTGCTACAAAGTTCTATCTCTAAAGGCACTCAGATTTCAAAATAGATGAATGTATTGTATCTTGGTTCTAAATGATAGACACGGTGATGGAAGCATCAACTAATCCTAAAATCAATTATATGGCTCTATGAAAAAACATTACGAAAATTGTTTCTATAAATCTTTAGGTCAAACTCAACATGGACAAAGAAACAAGGTTTGACTTAAAATCAGGCAAGACTTAAGAGTTAATCTAGGAAATTTTATCAAAATAAAATGACTTGAACAAAACTTTTGTTTTCTAACGGTCAAGTTTTACCCGATTCATGCCCAAGTCGAAGTCAAATCCTAAGATAGTTCTACTCAAGTCTGGGTTAGACCCTTAACTATTTTCAAGTTAAGCTTCGACTCCATCTAATCTGCTAAGATTTAGATCCTAGTTGATTCATACGAGCCAAGTTAACTTAGCTAAGTCTGGTAACTATGTGTACAAATATCTTTACCAGTTAACGTAACAATGGCCCAAACGTTATATGAAAAATAAATACAATGTGATGAATAATTTATTATGCTTTATGATTGATACATTTCATATGATTGAAATGTTAGGTTGTCATGTATGGATAGGGTTGACCAGGATATGGTGAAATTTTCAAAGGCTCCAGGCTGCCATAAATAATGGTACTGTAATACAAGACCACAACATAGTAATATTACAAGTAAATAAGAACATAACAATATCATAAGTAACTATCAACATAAGAAAATATTTCTTCCTTTTGATTTTCTAACCGAAAGAACAAGTTTGTATATCAGGCTTTTATATCCTGTCAAGCCCATTGGAATTGTCGTCATAGAAAGATCATTATGGTTTTGGTGAGCATTTATTCTATGGATCCTAGAATGATTGGGAACAAGATGGATCATAAACATCCCTTCCAAACAATGTTATTTCTAGCCACAAGGCATTGTTAGTTGTTTGGTGGCAGCCATTAGCTATTTGAAAAATATTGTGTTTGTGCAAAGAGCTTCATTATCAAGAACCAGATTTGTATCAGACAAAAAAATGAGAATTCCACAAATAAAGGGAATTTAAACAGAGACATGTAATAGAATAAAAAAATTAAAAAATCCAAAGTTATATTAGCGTATTTGTGCAATTTAATTGGTTTGGAGTCTAATAATGTTATTTTCCCAAGAACAATTGTAGATGAGTGAACATACAGTGACCAACAAACCTTGACATAACTAAGAATAGGGACACACTTCACAAGCCCATGGTGTTGTAGAAGAATAGAAAATGTAGTATCCTAAAATATTTTCTGAAGGTGTGCCTTGTAATAGTATGATATTGAATGACATCAAATAAGATTTTATGTGCCCTGTAATAGTATTATATTGAATGACATACAATAAGATTCTACAATGTTATTGTTTATGTCATTGATCTATAAAAGTTATCCATGTACCCATAATGCATTTCTCAAGCATTTTGCTAGTATGGAAGGCATAAATACTTGTGTTTAAGCAAAAAAAGTCAGTGTTCATTTGTAATTTCATGCTTAAGAAGCACCCACATTCTCACCATGACCTCGGAGATCCACCCATAAATATATCCTAATGGTAGTTAAAACTCAATCAAAAGTAAGTATAGCGATCACCAAGGTATTGGTATGATGATAAAGAGGGTGTGCTTCATACCCTAATAGAGGTATGAAATCTCAGATCATTTTTCCTCTCATGCACATTCACGCCCATCCAAGAAAATCATCACGCAAGTGTATGCAAGTCTTAACGGATATGAAACCAGGTGCAAGCCCTTAGCGTATCTGGTAGAGAAGACTCCCCATGTGTGGCTGCTTAACCAAAAGATTCTTTCAAAGGTCTTAAACTAGCTATATTTGATCATAATATTCCCATACTTGAAAAGGACATGATTGCAGCAAAGTTTGATTACCCAAATAAATAGAAATAATTTAGTGTTTATAGTTGTACAAAAAGATCCCAATTAGCTGGATAAATCCAGATAAATTCCATATGTGTTGTGATATAAAATCAACCCAACTATCTAAAGCCCATGCAGTCTCATTCCACTAAGATTTCCTTGTTTAAAACTAAAATTAAGAAGGGAACACTAGAATCTCACCATGGAGATTGTTGAAAGGACTATGAAGAATGAGCTTGGGATAAAAGAGAAGTGAGTTGAACTTTTGATTGAATAGACTTCATTAAATTAGTCTAATGTTGATGGTTTAGTCTTTGAAACTATTGATGTTAAAGGGGTGGTGCAGATGGAGGTAGAGGTGGCAGAGTTTGCATAGGTCATATAGATTGTGTGATAGGAGACAGAGAAGAAAGTATTTGTGAGTGTTGCATTTGTGAGGATGGAATGTTGCTCGATGATGGTGTCACATGCAACAAGAATTCAAAGCTTAGGGTATTAGAGCCAAGGGAACATCCAACATTTTCCTAAGATTTTGGTACCATTCCTAAAGGAATTCATGTACATCTTGACCTAGAGTCATTCATTGAATCCACAGGGTGACCAACAGAATATGTTAAACTAAATGAAGATGCCAATCTAGAACTTGGTTTTTTGTCACTAGGAACAAAAACTTGAAGTGTTATCAACCTTGATTGTGAAGTTGGCCTATTATTTTGATGTGACAGGTGAGCAGGTCGACCCATTACAAGTCAGTGTTCTAATGCACCTTGACTACTTTGCATCAAAGATGATATCTCTATGGAAATATCTCTTACATTTCGAGACACAATACCTAATTGCAAAAGAGAATATGGATATTTCTCTTCCAACTCCTACATTAAGAAAAATATCATTGTCAGACATCCTTTATCTTTACATACTAAGGAAATCACTAAAACAACAAGAATGAAAAAGGGAAATGCATACTAATTTGTCATCAAAATAATTAGATAAAAAAAGAGGGTAAGGAGAAAGGAAGCCTACCCTTCTAGGAGGTTTTCTCTCCTTATCACTCATCATAGATCTATCCACATGAGACAAGGGTCCATGCATAAGCTAATCACTGTCAAGAAGAGTAGGTTCTAGACACATTCGTTTCTCTGACTCTCTCTCTAAGCTTAACCACTTATTTAAATAACTAGGAAAATAATCATCTTTCCTTGAGTTATCACTTCCTCTTCCATGATTTTCCAATCTTGGGCTCATATCCTCCCACAATTATTCTTCTTCCTTAGAATTTTGTAAGTTTCTAGACACCATTCTACTACGTATTATATCATTTCCTAAGGTGGTTGTACAAGTGAAAGTAGTCCACACAGAGATCTCTAGCCCCTGTAATTTCCATATGCATTAATTAGAGCACCATGCATTGGCTAATGCCTCCAATCATAGTCATTCCTTGAACCATATGCCACACGTGTACTATTAGTGTCAAGTTGCCTAAGGCGACCTCCATCACCTTTCCAACCCAAGGCCTTTCCCACCCATTATCCTTCTCTGCATTCCTGTCATTCAATCTTCCAACAATCCTTGATGGAGAAGGAATCCTTTGAACTCCAATTATTGATGATGCCACAAGAGCACTCCTTCCAGAAACACTTAATAGAGAAGGATCCCTTCCAATTCCAACTCTTAGTGGGCACAGAACCCTTCCACCTCTTCACCTAGAGAGTGAAGAGGAAGGTTTTCCAACTCCAATCCTTGAAAAAGGAGAGAGAGGCCTTCCGAGTATAATGGTTTATGAATAAACATTGAAATTGTAACAAATATAGCATGTAGCAGGATTCCGTCCATATCCAGGTTCAAGACTCTTATCCATACTAAAGAAATTCACGTTAGCATGTATAAAGGATTTTCTTCATTTCTTGCAACTTCACTCTTATTTCATCTATAATATAGAAAAATGACTGCTTGTGAAATTAATGTCTTCCATTTGAGTCTATCATAGCATACAACTTGAAGCAAATTATAAAGAATGGCATTGAAATACATTATCTTGTCAAGCCCACTGGAATTGTCTTCGTAAAGAGATCATTATGGTTTTGGTGAATAGTTGTTCTATGGATCACAAAATGATTGGGCACAAGTTGGACCATAAAAATCCCTTCCCACGAATGGTATTTCCAACCACAAGGCACCGTTAACTGTTTGGTGAAATCCATTAGCTATTTGAAAAATATTGGGCCTATGAAAAGAGATTCATTATCAAGAATCAAATTTGTATCAAACAACAAAACAAGAATTCCACCAAGAAATGGAATTTAAACAGAGACATGTAGAAGAAATTTAAAAAATTCCAAAATTATATTAGTGTAGTTGTGTAACTTAATTGGTTTGGAGTCTAATAAAGTTATTTTCCCAAGGACAATTGTAGTCAAGTGAACATACGATGACAAGAAAACCTTGAACTAACTAAGAATAGATACACCCTTCACAAGTCCATGGTGTTGCATAAGAATGGCAAATGCAACATCCTAAAATATTTTCTAAAGTTGTGCCTTGTAATATTAAGGTATTGAATGACATTAAATAAGATTTTGTGTGCCCTGTAATAGTAATATATTGAACAACATCCAATAAGATTCTACAATGTTATCGCTGATGTCATTGATCTACATAAGTTATCCATGTAGCCATAATGCATTTCTCAAGCAATTGGCTAGTATGGAAGGCATAAATACTTGTTTTTAATAAAAAAGAGTCAAATATAATTTGTAATTTCAAGCTAATTAGACATCCTCATTCTCACCATGGCTTCAGAGATCCACCCATAAATATATCCTAATGGTAGTTAAAACTCAATAAAAAGTAACTATAGCGGTCAACAGGGTCTTGGTATGATGATAAAGAAGGTGTGTTTCATACCCTAACTGAGGTACGAAATCTTATATCCCTTTGCCTCACATGGGCCATCTCGCCCATCCATGAAAGTCATCACGCTTGTGTATGCAAGTCTTCTTGGATATGGGACTAGGTGAAAGTCCTTAGCATATCTCACAGAGAAGACTCCGCATCTGTGGCTTCTTAAGCAAGAGATTCTAACAAAGGTTGTAAACCAGCTATATTTCATCGTAATATTCCCATACTTGAAAAGGTCATTCCTGCAGCAAAGTTGGATTACCCAAATAAATGGAAATAATTTAGTCTCTATAGTTGTACAAAAAGATCCTAATTAACTAGATAAATCCAGATAAATGCCATATGTGTTGTGATACAAAATAAACCCAACTATCTAAAGCCCATGCAGTCTCGATCCACAATGACTTTCCCTATTTAAAACAAGAAGTAAGAAGGGAAAACTAAAATCTCACCATGAAGATTATTGAAAGGACTCTAAAGAATGACCTTGGGAATAAAGAGAAGAAAGTTGAACTTTTCATTGACTCAGCTTAATGAAATTATTCTAATGTTGATGGTTTAGTGTTTGAAACTATTGATGTTGAAGGGGTGCTACAGATAGAGGTAGAGGTGGCAGAGTTTGCATAGAAGGCCATACAGATCGTGTGACAGGAGAAAGAGAAGAAAGTCTTTGTGATTGTTTCCTTTGTGAGAATGCAATGTTGCTCGATGATGGTGTAACATGCAACAAGAATTCAATGCTTAGGGTATTAGAACCAAGGGAAGATCTAGCATTTTCCCAAGATTTTGGTACCATTCCGAAAGGAATTTATGTACCTGCTGACCTAGAGTCATTCATTGAAGCTAGAGGGTGACCAATAGAATATGTTAAATTGAATGAAGATCACAAGTTATAACTTGAATTGTTGTCACCAGGAACAAAAGCTCGAATTTCTCTCAACCTAGATTGTGGATTTGGGCTATTATTTTGATGTGACTGGTGAGGAGGCCGACCCATTACAGGTCAAAGTTCTAATGCACCTTGACTACGTTGCAGCAAATATGATATCTTTGTGGAAGTATCTCTCATATTTTGAGACACAATACCTAATTTTAGAAGAGAAGATGGTTGGTACTCTTTAGACTCCCACAGTAAGAAAAATATCATTGTGAGACATTGTTTATCTTTACATGACAAGGAAATCATTAAAACGACAAGAATGAAAAAAGGAAATGAATAATAATTTGTCATCAAAATAATTAGATAGAAAAAGAAAGTAGTGAGAAAGGAAGTCTACCCTTCTAGGAGGTCGTCTCTCCTTCTCACTCATCACAGGTCTATCCACATGAGACAAGGGTCCATGCATATGCCAATCACTATTAGGAAGAGTAGTTTCCAAACCCATTCTTCTCTCTCTCTATGTTGAAGCCTGACTACTTCTTTAGATCACCAGGAAAATAATCATCTTTACCTGAGTTATCACTTCCTATTCCATGATTTTCCAATCTCGGGCTTAGATCCTTCCACAAGCATTCTTCTTCCTTAGAATTTTACCAGTTTCTAGACACAATTCTAGTGCGTATTATATTAATTTTGTGAGGTGGTTTTACAAGTGAAAGTAGTCCAAGCAGAGATCTATAGCCCCTGTAATTCTGTAGGAATCAATCAGAACACCATATTAGCAATGTCAAGTTGCCTGAGGTGATCTCCAGCACCTTTCCAACACAAGGCCCTTCCCACCAATTATCCTTCTCTCTATTCTGGTTATTCAGCCTTCCAACAATCCTTGATGGTGAAGGAGTCCTTCCAACTCCAATTCTTGATGATGCTAGAGGAGCACTCCTACCAGCAACACTTAATAGAGAAGGATCCCTTCTAGTTCCAACTCTTGGTGGAGAGGCAACCATTCCACCTCTTAACCTAGAGAGTGGAGAGGAAGGTTTTCCAACTCCAATACTTGACAAAGGAGAGAGAGGCCTTCCAATTCTAATGCTTTATGGAGAAACATTGAAATTGTAATCACTATAGCTTCTAGTAGGTTTCTGTCCTTATCCAGGTTCAAGACTCATATCCATACTAGAGAAATTCATGTTAGCCTGTAGAAAGGATTTTCTTCATTTCTTGCAACTTCACTCTTCTTTCAGCCATAATACAAAAGAATGACTGCCTTGTGAAATTAATCTCTTTCATTTCAATCTATCATGGCTTACAGCTTGAAGCAAATTATAAAGAATGGCACTGAAATGCATTATCTTGTCAAGCCCACTCGAATTGTCTTAGTAAAAGGATCATTATGGTTGTGGTGAGTATTTTTTCTATGGATCCCAGAATGATTGGGCACAAGATGAATCAAAAACATCCCTGCCCACCAATGGTATTTCTAGCCAAGAGGCACTATTAGCTATTTGGTGGCAGCCATTAGCTATTTGAAAAATATTGAACTTGTGAAAACAACTTCATTATCTCGAATCATATTCGTATCAGACATCAAAATGGGAATTCCACCAATAAAAGGAATTTAAATAGAGACACATAGTAGAAATTTAGAAAATTGCAAAATTATATTAGCGTAGTTGTGCAATTTAATTGGTTTGGAGTCCAACAAGGTTATTTTCCCAAAGACAATTGTAGTCAAGTGAACATACACTGACTAGCAAACCCTAAATTAACTAAGAACAGAGACACCCTTCACAAGCCCATGGTGTTGCACAAGAATGGTAGATGCAATATGCTAAAATATTTTTCGAAGGTGTGCCTACTAATAGTAAGATATTGAATGACATCAAATAAGACTCTATGTGGCATGCAATAGTAATATATTGAACGACATCCAATAAGATTCTACAATGTTATTAACGATGTCATTGATCTACAGAAGTTATCCGTGTACCCATAATTCACTTCTCAAGCATTTGGTTAGTATGGAAGGCATAAATACTTATGTTTAAGCAGATAAAGTTAGCGTTAATTTCTAATTTCATGCTTATTAGGCACCCACATTCTTACCATGACTTTAGAGATCCACCCATAAATATATCCTAATGCAGTTAAAACTCAATCAAAAGTAACCATAGTGGTCAATAGGGTCTTGGTATGATGATAAAGAGGGTATGTTTCATACCCCAACTGAGGTATGAAATCTCAAATCCCTTTGCCTCACACGGGCCATCTCGTCCATCCAAGAAAGTCATCACGCCTGTGTATGCAAGTCTTGGATATGGGATTAGGTGCAAGTTCTTGGCATATCTGGTAGAGAAGACTCCCCATCTGTGGCTTCTTAATCAAGAGATCCTTTCAAAGGTTGTAAACTAGCTATATTTCATCGTAATATTCCCATACATGAAAAGGACATCCTTGTAGGAAAGTTGAATTGACCAAATAAGTAGAAATAATTTAGTCTCTATAGTTGTACAAAATATCCTAATTAGCTGGAAAAATCCAGATAAATGACATATATGTTGTGAGAAAAAATCAACCCAACTATCTAAAGCCCATTTAGTCTTGATGCACTATGATTTTCACTATTTAAAACAAAAAGTAAGAAGGGAAAACTAAAATCTCACCATGGAGATTGTTGAAAGGACTGTGAAGAATGACCTTGGGAATAAAGAGAAGGAAGTTGAAATTTTGATTGACTAGGCTTCATGAAATTAGCCTAATGTTGATGGTTTAGTGTTTGAAACTATTGATGTTGAAGGGTGTTGCACAAAAATTGTCACTTTAACATTCTGCAATCAATGTGAGTCTATCACCACTCATACCTTCCTCCTTTGCACGTCTTAAACCTCAGTTCTTCAAATCAAGCCTTGAAAATAAGAGAAAGAACTTAAAAATCTCTAAAACTCCGGTTTCGCACTTTCTCTTAGCATTACTTGTGGTACCGCACCTATTGGTCATGTCCCCTGTGCACTTGACTGCTCTGTATCTGTGTTAATGGGTGCCAACCCCTGTAAAAGTTAAAAAGGCGCAAGTACATTCTTCAAAACTCACTTTGAATAATTTCTGGAAGCTTCTAGAGGGAATATTGCGGTGGCAAGTTTGCTCCTTAAGGGTTCATGCATCCCATATCTTTAGGAGCTAACCCCTTGAAGTGAGGGGCTTATCCCCTTCAAGAAGGAATCCATCCCTTCAATGGTGGACCTATAACCTCCTTCTTTTGCACTATAAAATGAAGCTTTGGGTTGGTTACTGAGGAGGTTGAAAGCTGAATATTTTTTAGGGTAAATGCTGCTGGAACTTAGTCTTCCTAATTGAGCTTTTGAGAGGAGAGATAACATACCTTTTGATCTCTTTTGGAAGAGTGTGAGGCTTGTCAAAGTAGAGGATATTCCGGTTTGGACCCTGGGAAGAGCTTGTACAACATCAAGGCACCAAGGTTGTAAAGTTCTTCTTTTTCAAAGTTAATATAGTCAAGTTTATTTTTCTCAATAAGCTATGTTTTATGGTTTATTTCATGGATTCGTTGATCACCATGATGAACATGATTTATTATATTAGCTATGCAGGTGTTATTTGATGTGTGCTTGTTTGTGATTGCAGGTTCTTAAAAGGAAACTCTTTTGGAGTTGTTGGAGCGTGGCTGCCACAAACTAGTGTTGAACTTAAGGTAGGGTCTAAAACACTTCTTTAGCTTTTATTAATGAATCGCAATATGTTTAGGGAAAGATATATTTGCTTGTCCTACTTGTTGTTAGATATCAGTTGATACTAGGGAGATCGGTCTTGTCCGCAAGAACGATTTATCCGGCCAAAAAATTGGCGACTCCACTGGGGACTGGATTTGATTGTTTAATTTTCCTTTATCTTTGATTTGAGAAACTTGCTTTTTGTTTCTGGTTTTTGCTTGATGTGTGTGTGATTGGGTAGTTTTTAGGTCCTGGATTTGTTTTTTGTTTTTTAGAAATTTTTATGAGGACTGCACGTTCTGTTTGTATTACAGTACGGACCTCTCCGCACTGTTTCTTTACTGCACAGAGCGGTACCGCATCTAGTTTTACTGGAGACCTACGGACCATGTCAAAATTTTTGAAAACACCTAAAAAAATTTTGTCCAGTTAAGTTTAGGATTACTTTATTGCTTTTAATTCTCTACCCAGATCTTCATATATCCTGTCAAAAGTATCTCGTGAGTAAGTTCCACTGGTGTTTTGTTTTAGATAAATTTCTAGAAGTTTTGCATGCTTGGATTGGTCTTCACTAGGTCTTTGTAGTGACTTAAAGCTTAGAAACCTAAGAAACCTTAGATCACCCTGGTATCTTTTGTCTTCTTGATAAGTCTGGCTGGTTTGTGAGATCTTCCCTTTGTGAGAAATAGATTTTGTTTCTCTTTCCAAATCTTTGAACGAACTTGGTCATAAGTTGTGAATTTCATTTTTATAAAAGAAAACATAGTTGGGTGTTTTTTTATTGATTTGTTATTCTGAACGAATTAATCCTTAATTTACTGAATAACTAAGTAAAACATCCTCAAAAACATTTGAATCTTTTATTTCAATTAATTTTTTAGAATTTAGATCTCATGATTAGTTTTCATAGTTTTGAGTGTGTTTTCTAGAAATTTTAGTTTCTCTTTTGAAAGAATTGTTTTCTGTAGTTTTGAGTATTGAAATGAAAAGGGATTTATTTTGTGAGCATAATTAGTAGCTTCATTTTGAGTGTATTGAAAAAGACAAAAAAAAATTTCTTTTCGGTTATATGTTGAAGGAAAGATTTGTTTTTCAAGCAATTGCATTCTCAACTCTTTCTTTAGCTAGAGATTCATTGAAAGGAAGAAGAATTGTTTATCATCTTAGGTGCATTTTGTTTTAGTGTTTTTTGGCGTCGAGTCTTCACACCATCAAAGATTCATCTCCATACCTTTAGACTTAAGAAACAACCAATAAAAATAACGCTTAATTAAAATTCATCTAGCAAGTTTTTTATTTCTAGGGCTCTTATCACTAACATAGCTTAGGCTAGTATCTTGGAGTAGGGAGTAATTAACTCTCCAAGATAGTTAAAACAAACAAGTAGGTGTATCTTGCAGTAGGAAACAAATCCAATTGTAATTGATATAATCTGGGAAGCTCCTCTTAAAGGAGTTAATCACGAGATCATGTCCAAACATTTGAGACAATCAAGTCTGTCTCATTGGGAAAGATAGCAGATTTGCGCGTATTAAAAATGGTAAACCTCGATTAACCATTGTCGAGGAGCCTAGGGTCACTTGTTGGTAAATATCAGATTGATCATGTTGAGAATCCTTCAAGGGGATTGAGCTTTGATCCTCTACCCTTGCACGTAGATCGGATCATAGATTGTTCCCCCAGTTGTATTTGTTATTGTTGGTAACCATATTGACCATAATCTTAAGATTCTTTCCTAAGGTGACGGTGAAGGATGAGTCTCACTGTACCTGGAGCAGACGTTGACTAGACTCAATTGGACTCTTTGGGGGGTTATCTTCACTCAAGATGGTTTTGTGAAGAAACTTGTGCCATTCTGTTTCATTAAGTAGGTTATCGGGGTAACTGTTCCAACTGCCATTTCTATATTGAATTCTGTGACATTGGATTTCATCACCAACTAGTGTTTTCGGTACGGAAAGTTATTATTTTTGTGTGGTTTGAACTCTTAGATTGTTAGGTGTGTGATTCAATTGTTTGGTTCTTTAGAGACTTTAGGTGGTTTTATTGATATTTTCTTTGTTTGCGTGTGAAGTGATTAAATATTTAATCATGGCTGAATTATCGAGACAATCCCGTAGACTTCGGGGGCAGCCTCCTGAATATACACCAAGTAACCTTGAAGGGCTAAGAGCTCTTGTCACACCTAGTGAAAGTAGATTTGTGTCACCAGAGGTCGGAGAATCATCTCTAATTATTCACCCTGATTATCAAGTTCCAGCAACAGAGTATATTTCTGAACCAATTTGATTTTTCGAAGTTACTAGTAGTATTTCTTCTACTAGTGAATTAATTAAGGAACCTGAAATTTCTAAGCCTGAAACTGAACCTGCTACTACTCCATCCTCAGGATTTGCTTCTCCAGCTTCTAGTGGTCCTAGTTCACCCAGGGTAGGAAGTGTTATTACCCAAAATATTCCTTTTGGACTCATTTCTATTGAAGAACTGCTTAGTGTGCATGAGAATATAGTTCTCCCTGAAAATCAACCAACCTTAGAACTTAGGGAGCGTGAATCAATCTTCTACAGTCCTTTTAGAAGTGATGCTTGGTACGTATCATTGACGAACTTTTTAGAAAATTCGGGTCTTTCTTCTTCACCACCTCGTATTCCTTTTCATCCTATGCCTAGAGGTTATTATCCTCCTTTGAATATGTTAAAATGGTCATCTATGTTTTCCTAAACACCGAAAACATTTTTATATGGCGGTCCTTCTGTTACTGGTACTTTTTCAAGAGCGTCTCCTCAACCCATTAAACATGGGATGTCAATTGGTAATAACAGAACTCAGTCGTTGAGTGTAGAAGAGATTCTTATGATGTCTGGTGCTATTCCAAATCTGCAACCTCAAGGTAGTAAGATACTGCCTGGGGGCAACCTCAAGGTAGTCAGATACCGCCTAGGGGGAAATCTCAAGGTAGTCAGATACCGCCTAGAGGGCAACCCCAAGGTAGTCAATTATTGCCTGGGGAGCAACCTTAAGGTAGTCAAATACTGCCTGGGGCGCAACCTCAAGGATAGTACATACCTCAAGGTCAATACAAGACTCAGTATATACCTCAAGGTCAACCCCAGTATCAATATATATCTCAAGGTCAACCCCAATTTCAGTACGTGCCTCAAGGTTATCAACCTCAAGGTCAGTACCCAACTCAAGTTTTCCAACCACCTTTTGGTTAACCGTTTGTTCAAGGAGCTGCAAATGTACCTTTCAATTATCAGTCCTACACTCAGCCTGGTTATGGTCCTCCATATGTTCAACATATTATGGGTCCTTACCCTGGAATGAATATGGTGTGGGATCCATCTCAAGCTCAACAGATTTTGCAAACCAATGTGCAGCTGTCATCTCAACCTGGACAACCTTTGGTTTCTGGTTCAACCCAACAACCTGTCCAGCCTACTATTCAAACTTCTGCACATGGTGTAGTTCATCAGCCTGGGCCTAGTTCACCTCAAACTCCACCTCAAATGGCTGCTACAACTACTACGGATTTTTTTCAATCTACCCCACCTACTTCTGGAGTATCAACAACTGCGGTTTCTACTATTCCTGTATCAACTCCTCAGACCTCTTTACCTCAGTCTGGAATTCAGACTTCGGTTCAGATGCCTCTAGGACAACCTGGTCGAAGTACGGTTATCACAAGTCAACCACAATTCACTTATCAACCATACCAGCGACAATACCAATATGGTCCTGCTATGCAAAACCCAGTTTATCAGTATCAACCGTACCCTAGGTATACTTATCAGCAACCTCAACAACCCCAGTTTGGTCCGGTTAATCATGGTTTTCCGAGAGGATATAATATTCTTAATGCAAATCCAATTCGAGGTTATCCTGGATATCCTCCTCCTGGAGCTGGTCTTGTGACCCAAGGTTTTCAAGACCCTAACCGTCAGTTACCATTTATCGCAACTTTGGATTTACCTAACTTGTCATGCCTTACGAACGATCAAATTTATTATCTCCTGTACTGGGTGCCAATGCCTAATAAGTTGCCCAATGATATCCCAAAGTTTGAGGGTAAGCCATGAGCGGATCCCGCAAATCATGTGATGACTTATCATCTCTGGTGTGCATCAAATTCCATTATAGATGATTCAATTTGCTTGCGGCTTTTTCAACGGACTCTAATTGGTCTCGCGTCCAAGTGGTACATTGAGTTACCACAAAGATATTTTTATAATTTTAGTCAGTTAGCTACTTCATTCTTAACTCATTTTTTGTTTCCTGTCATATATGACATTGGCATGGAATTATTAACTTCATTAAACAGTCAACGTCTACATATATTTCAGACCATATTCATGAATGGCAACGTTGATGACATTTAGTGAAAGTTTTTATCCCGGATCAAATTTTGGCACAATGGTTTGTTAAATCATTATTACCTAAAATCACTGAGGATGTAGCTAAGGCAGGAGTTGTTATTGAAGAGAAAGTAATTGCTCAAGCTCAGTACCTTGACCTTGTTTATACACAGTCAGGTACTTTACATGAAAAAATCCTCGATCTTCGGAAACAAAATCAAATAACTGCAGCTCCTTCAGGGTCTCATGCTGCTGATGGTATGATTAGTTTAATTAGCACCAAGAGTAAGAAGAAATATGCAAAAAATTCTTCTCCTATTATAACTTTACCAGATTCCCCGACAGGAGAAGCTTTCGCTGAAATTCCTGCCGATATTCTTGTCGTAGAATCTTCTACGACCAAATCAAAATCCGGAGGTAAAAAGAAAGGGAAGAAGAAAAATAAACAAAACACAAAAGGGAAACCAGATAAAACTAAATCTACTAATGAGAAACGTAAACCTCGCTATCCTTGTCTCATTTATGACGAGGAGCACTTTACAAGAGATTGTCCACATCGAGCTGAGGTTTTGAAAATCGTCAAAGGTTCCCAAACACCTGCTGTCTTGAAGGATCCTTTTCCTAGCCAAGATAATAAGATGATAGGTTCTTCCTCAAATTCCTCAGAAGAACCAATTATGATGATGTCCCATGTCAGGATTGCGACGAAATCACAAGATTATGGTAGTAAGAGTCCTGTTGGTGGTAAGGAAGCAGAATCTTCTAATTCAAACCCATCAACTTCAACTCCTTCTGGTTCTGATCCGGTATAGATCGAGAAACCTAGCCCAAACTTAGTAATCAAACCGCCTGCTAAAGGTATACTTCGGAAGTCAGCTTTCAATCCACATGCGAGAGCTACTCAGAACTATAACATTGTTGAAGATTTAGCTATTTCTCCTTCACCAATGTCGACTTTAGAGGTGCTGCAATCATGCCCAACACAACGTAAATTGCTTTTGTCTGCTATAGGAGCTATTGATATTTAGGATTCCAACCTTATAATATTTGATTTAGAAAATAGTACACCTCGTCTACGTCATCAAATGTCTTTCCAAATCCCAGTGTTAGTAAAAAACCTACCTTGCTTTCGGACTATGATTGATGAGGGAGCTTCTACGTGTATTGTGTCGATTCAGTGTTGGAGATCGCTTGGTTCTCCTACACTCAATCAATCCCTGAAAATTTTAAAGGCTTTTGATGGCCGAGGGTTTCATCCTTTTGGCATTTTGCAGGATTTACATATAGGGGTAGAAGGCAAAACTGTAAATCTATATGTGGAAGTGGTTGATGCCCCTCTATATTACAACGTTCTTTTGGGTCGTAGTTGGTCTTATGCTATGACTGTTGTTGTTTCATCGGTCTTTCGGCTTATTAAGTTTCCTCACAATTGAAAGATCATTACAATAGATCAGTTAAATTATTTTTCATTTGACCCAACCTTTTCTGAAAGTATCCAACATGTCAGGAAAACAACTATCTCTTATAAGGATGTTGGAGTGGGATTGATTAAATATTTTGGTTTACTAGGAACTTTTTCATTTCCTCCTCCTAACGTATCACCTTCTTGTGCAACCATTCATATGATTTTGTTGAACGCTATTGCTTTTGATGATCCTTGGATCATACCTTCCAATTTTGAGGTGGACTCATTTAGTGATGCAATGCCCGTGAGTCCCTTTGAAGTTGCATATTAGGTGGTACAGTGATTTTCCGACTCTAGCTCAACCGAAATAGATCCAATGAATGTGGTCCATGGGGAGTCACTTTCAATCTCAACCTCAGATTCAACAACTCTTTCTAATCCTATTCATACTGATGAGCATATTCGTGAACTTTTGTCTGTTGATGATTTATAATGGGAAGATCTTCATCATCGATCTTCGTTTTTATCTGAGCTTGATCATTTTGAAAATGATTTCTCATCTATTTTTACCACTGATTATGTCAAAGAAACCACAGAATCCATCGCAACATCCTGACTCTGAGTTGAATTTGGGAAATATTTCTCGAACAATTTCTATTGACATTTCAATGAAACCCGAAATTATTGAAAACATTCATATAGGTGCTTCCTATACGAATGAGGAAATCCAAACTTATAAATCCCTATTCCAAGAATTCTGCGACGTGTTTTCCTGGTCATATGAGGAAATGCCAAGAATTGATCCATATATTGTTGTCCATGAAATTAAAACTTACCTGGATGCTAAACCCGTCTGGCAATGTTTGCATCAGATACATCCAAGAAAAACGGTTGCTATTAAAGCTGAAGTTGAGAAATTACTTCGAGTAGGTTTCGTTTAGCCAATTCCTTTAACGGATTGGGTATCAAATATTGTTCCTGTTAACAAAAAGCAATGAATGATAAGAATATATATTGATTATAGGGATATTAATCGAGTTTTTCTTAAAGACAATTATTCAACCCCCTATATCGATCAAATTATTGATGATTGTGCCGGCAGTGAAATATTCTCCTTTATGGATGGTTTTTCTGGTTACAATCAAATTAACATACTCCCCGCTGATCAACCTAAAACGACTTTCATTTGTCCATGGGGGAGCTTTGCTTATTGCAAATTACCTTTTGGGTTGAAGAACACTGGAGCAACTTTTCAGAGGGCTATGTCTTACACATTTCACGACATCAAGCACATTGTGCAGCCTTATCTTGATGATTTACCTACTCATTCATTACATACAACCGATCATCTCACACATTTACTAGCCATCTTTATGAGGTGTAGGCATTATCGAATTAGACTGAATCCACACAAATGTGTTTTTTTGTATAGAAACGGGTCACTTACTGGGATTTGTTGTCTCAAAAGCCGACATTCGTGTCGCTCCCTCGAAGGTTGAAGCCATTGTAAAATTAGCTTCGCCTTCGACTCTTCGCCAAATCCAAAGTTTGCAAGGGAAAGCAAAATTTTTACGTCGATTCATTCCTAATGATGCCAAGATAATGAAAGGTTTTACTAGGTTATTGAAACAGAACACTCGGTGCTTTTGGGATGAGATAGCTAACGAGTCTTTTGATGCAATTAAACATGCGTTTACCTATGCACCATTATTTCATCCTCCCAACTACAACCAGGACTACTTTTTGTACCTCGTCGCTTTTCATTCCACCATTGGGATGGTTTTAGTTCAATAAGATGAATTCAACAATGAACATGTGATCTACTATCTTAGTCGAACTCTGAATCCGATTGAGCTTAAATATTCGCATGTGGAGAAATTGGCCTTAGTAGTTGTTCAAGTTGTCCAAAGATTTCGTCACTACATCTTATTACACAAAACCATAGTAATTTCTGACTATAACCCTATGACATATATTTTGACTAAACAATTGCTAGGGGGCAAGTATTCCAAATGGATAGTTATCCTGCAGGAATTTGACTTGGAATTTGAAAAATCCAAGGCAAAGAAATATTTGGTTTTTGCGGAACTGATGTGTGATTTCCCACGTACTGATACCGAAATTGTGGCAAAAGAACCCATTGGAGATGAATCCTTGTTTCTTATCAGTACTCTTGATCCATGGTATGGAGATATAATTGTCTATCTCCAAACCCAATCTTCTCGGCCTGAAATCTCACAATCTCAGTGAAAGAAAATACGTTTCCAATCCCAACCATACAATATTATTGGATATAAACTCTATCGTCGTGGAGTGGACTTTGTTTTCCGCAGTTTTCTAACTCATGAAGAAGCTGAAAAGGTTCTAAATGACTCTCACTCTGGATTGTGTGGCGGTCATATGTCTGTGTATGCCACAGCCCAAAAGATATTGCGCATTGGTTATTTCTAGCCATCCTTATTTAAAGATTGTATCAATGCAGTCCGGAACTGCCACAATTGGCAGATTTTTGATCGAAAGGTGCATGCTCCACTTGCTCCTCTCCACCCTATAATTTTTGTCGGTCGTTTCGCAAAGTGGGTTATTGACTTTATTACATGTAACCCTCACTTTGTCAGGGGCATGCGTATATCATCCTTGCGGTAGATTATTTTATCAAGTGGGCCGAGGTGATGCCTACGTTTTCGGCAGACGGCAAAACTACTGCAATTTTTTTTTTCAATCTTATAATTGCTAGATTCAGTGTTCCTCAAGTGATTATTACTGATCATGGAAGTCATTTTTGAAACATCATGATGATTGAACTAACATATCAACTTGGCCTGCATCACGATAGCTCTAGTCCATATTACCCATAGGCTAATGGTCTGGTTGAAGCAATCAATAATGTTCTAGTCACTATGATCTGACAAATCATTGTTATTAATCGGTCGAATTGGCATAACATGTTATTTTTAGTGCTTTGGGTGTACTGAACCTCAGTCAAAACATCAACCGGTTTCACTCCTTTTCAGCTTGTTTACAGGTTGGAAGTAGTGTTACCCATTGAATGCGAAATTCCATTATTGCAAATAGCCATAGAATTATTCCTAGCCACTTCCGAAGAGGAAAAACATTTGTTGTACTTAGCTCAATTAAATGAGAATCGAAGTGATGTTGCATTAGCAATTGAGACTCACACAAAACGGATAAAAGCTCAGTATGACCAAAATGTTACACCTCGTAATTTTTCGGAAAGAGACCTAGTTTTATTATATGATCAAGATAACGATAAGATAGGGGCTGGAAAATTCATACCCATGTGGCCTGTTCCTTTTGTTGTTAAGCGTAAGCTGGCCAAAGGGGCCTATGAATTAGTAGATGTTGACAACATCCCTTTAGGTAGACCCAGAAATGGGATTTATCTGAAAAGATATTATGCTTAGAGTTTGGTTTGGAGATTTTTGTTAGAATAGTTTCTTTCGTGTTGGTTTGTTTTAGATTAAAAAGTGTGCCTAGTTTAGAGAGCGTTTTATCATTATTCCTACTTATCCTGGTTTTACTCTTGATATTGCAGATGTCGGCGTCTTCTCAAACATACATTGGTTTTGCTGATGGTGCTTGTCGTAGTACATGGAATATTTCTTCCGCGACTTGGGTTATTTATTCACCCTCTGACGAGTTAGTATCTATGCATGGGGTAAGCCTCGGTCAAACAACAAATAACATTGCAGAGTATAGTGTAGTGATTGAGTTATTTTCTGAATCCATCTCATTTGGGATTCAAAGTTTGATTGTTAGGTTAGATTCTGAACTCATTGTATTACAGCTTAACAGGGTTTATGCCATTATAAATCTAGTATTATTAAGATTATTTTTGAGAGTTCATCTCTTCGAACGTGAATTTGACTACATTTAATATCAGCATATTCCAAGATATTTAAACACATTAGCAGATGTAGTTGCTTCTCAAATGTTAAATAGACATTTGCAATAATCAAGATAGTAAATTTAAAAACATTCCATAAACATGTTATATAAGATAACCAATAATAGTAATATATCATAGCCTATAAGTGTGTCAAATATACATCGTCTTAGATCATAGGTTGAAAAACAACTTATGATTAGTAAAAATGATAACACAAAACTGTAAGCATAATATCTTTTCAGATAAAGCCCATTTCTGGGTCTACCTAAAGAGACACCCTCAACATCTACTAATTCATAGGCCCCTTTGGCCAGCTTATGCTTAACAACAAAAGGACCATGCCACATGGGTATGAATTTCCTAGCCCCTAGCTTATCGTTAGCTTGATCGTATCATAAAACTAGGACTCCTTCCAAAAAATTATGTGTAACATTTTGGTCGTATTGAGCTTTTATCCATTTTGGATGAGTCTTGATCGCTAATGCATCATCACGTTGATTCTCGTCTAATTGAGCTAAGTACAACAAATGTTTTTCCTCTTCAGAAGTGGTTGGGAGTAATTCAATCTCAACCTCAGATTCGACAACTCTTTCTGATCCTATTCATACTGATGAGCAGATTCATGAACTTTTGTCTATTGATGATTTACCATGGGAATATCTTCATCATCGATATTCATTTTTACCTGAGCTTAATCATTTTGAAAATGATTTCTCATCTATTTTTAGCACTGATTATGTCAAGGAACCATAGAATCCATTACTACACCCTGATTCTGAGTTGAATTTGGGAAATATTTCTTGAACGATTCCTATTGACATTTAAGTGAAACCCGGAATTATTGAAAACATTCATATAGGTGCTTCCTGTATGGACGAGGAAATCCAAACGGTAACAGTGCTTGTCGTAGTACATGGAATATTTCTTCTACAACTTGGGTTATTTATTCACCCTCTGACGAGTTAGTATCTATGCATGGGGTAAGCCTCAGTCAAACAACAAATAACATTGTAGAGTATAGTGCAGTGATTTAGTTATTATTTGAATCCATCTCATTTGGGATTTGGAGTTTGATTGTTAGGTTAGATTCTGAACTCGTTGTATTACAACTTAACAAGGTTTATGCCATTAGAAATCCAGTATTATTAAGATTATTTTTGAGAGTTCGTCTCTTGGAACGTGAATTTGACTACATTGAATATCAACATATTCCAAAATATTTAAAAACATTAGCAGATGCAGTTACTTCTCAAATGATAAATATACATTTGCAATAATCAAGACAGTAAATTTAAAAACATTCCATAAACATGTTATACAAGATAACCAGTAATAGTAATATATCATAGCATAGAAGTGTGTCAAATATACATCTTCTTCGATCATAGGTTGAAAAACACCTTATGATCAACAAAAATGGTAGCACAAAAATATATAAATGTCATATGACGTCTACAGGGGCGATCATCCTATCGCTGATGGTGATCACGATAAAAAACCACTCCTCGAGCCACCCTACAAAGGAACCTCCTAAAAGGTCCTGGGACCCCGATCACATAGCGTTGTAGCCTAAGAGGAATATCATCTATACTAGTCTTTGGGATATCTACTGTCAAGCGCTCTAGATGATGCTCCAATTCGATCAAGGTCTCTACTAATTGGTCCCGTGGGACCGGTGCCGTGGCAACAGGGTGTCTTTGCTCATAAGGCTAGAGAGCAGCTGGTCGCTGTGGACCCACATCTGCATTTAAAACTTTTTACTATCAGTTTTGGACGATTAAAAAAGAAAGCAATTAGTTTAAAAATTTAGGAAATGTTGAAAATAATTTTACCTGAATCATCCCATTTCTCTCCTGGTGGAAGAGCCATGTATGGATCACCACGATAATCCATCCCAACATATGGAAAGTCTTGAATCACAAAAATTTGCTTCCCTAACCAACGAAAATACTCAGGTGGAAATCGGACAACCTCTGTACCCTCCTCAGGATGACGGGCCATGACTGCAACCCATCGCATAATCCTAGGATCTCGGGGAAGTCCAACCTCAACAGAAAGATGTTGTCAGACCATCATAGGGACCCTCTCTAGGCCAAAGCTCACAACTAAGAAACCATATCCAAAGTTCTTTAGCTGTCCGTTCTTTGCCCTAGTCAGTTGGCCTTTCACATTCGCCAACACGGCATTGCACCAGTTGAAGATGTTGCCTCGGAAGCAGTATACCGCCATGCACATTTGGGAACTGGTAGCTAGATGCAATGCTTTGCTCCTGCATAGTCTGGTGATAGTAAATGCGATCACTTTAAGTTCAGGATGGGAGATGGTCTTAACATCTATCCATTTGTCTGCAGTTTGGACATTACAAAACTCTAGTCAGAGACTAGCGACAAACTGACCACCTAGCCTAGTCTTGAATAGAGATAATCTTTCACCTCTCTTGGGCAAACCATTTAGGAAATAAATGTCCTCTAGCTCGATTTTGCACCAGTGGCCACCAATTATGAAACACTGCTCCTAATATAATGCACTGCGTAAACCCCCATACTTAAACACTGGTCATGTCTGCTCCACCTATCTACCAGCAATTACAAAAAGTCTACCTGAGCCCTCATGTCGGGTATGGCCCAGAATTTCAATAGTCTGCATGCTCTTAATGCCTGTATTGAAGGTGGATGAAGTAATGCAGATTGACCCACATCTTCGTGTTCCCGTTCCCACAAAACAAGCATTTTGTGTACCTACATTGCTTAAAAGGCAGATTAGAACATTGTAATTTCAAAATGTTTGGGCGAAAATGAAAACATTTAGGGTTTTAAAATGTATTTCACGAGGTCTGCACCCGCTAGTTAGAGAGAGTGCATAGGTTCACACTTTTTCTTAAGAGAAGGTGTGGGACCCTGACTTTTTCCTGTATATGAAAAAGCTGGGGTTTGCAGGGGCCACATGCTGCACCTGCAAACCCCCCGCGAGTGATTTTTAAACCAAATTGTTCCTTAAAAAAACAATTTTAAAGCCCTAGAATGAAAATTGAACAGTTGAAATGCAAGATAGGGATGATGTGGATTACCTGGAGAGGACGATTCTCGATTCCAACGGTCCGATTTTCCATAATCTTCATAGGAAGTTTCTTACCAAAAGCTCTTACTTTTCACTCTGAAGTCAAATGGTAAAAATGAATTTACAAAAGCCCTTTTTATAAGCTTTTTTGAATAAAAGAATTTTTAAATTGTTTATTTTTCACTTTAAAAGGGTCATTTTGATGCATTTTTATTAATTTTAAATAGGTATGAGTAATGTTTTGAATTTTTGTGCAGAATATTGGGTTTTCAGGGAAAATTGATCATTTTCAACGAAGAGCATACTTGTTCACTTTTTCAGACTCTTTCAAAATTTACGAAAAAGTGAAACATGGAGTCCTCTTTAAGCTCTTTTCTGACTCGTAAAATATGGAACGATTGGCGAGTTTTTTCTTTTTAAACTCGTTAAAACATAATTGAAAGGACGGTCCACTTACAGATATTTTTTGACCATATAAACATGAAAAGATTTCCAGACTTTTGTCGTTTCAAGTTCGATTTTGGTAATAAAATGACGTGTTTTTTATCACTTTTTTACTTTTTCGGATAGAAGACACTAGTTATGAAAACTAGTCCTTGATCGTAATGGTCAAGTGGTTCTCTCAAGTGTTATTTTATACTTTTTCGGGCTTGGGAGACACAAATTTATGAAAAAGGACAACCATGGAGTTTTCTTAAGTTTTTCTTCTGACTCCCTAAAATTGAAAAACACCGAGTTTCTCCTATACTGGACTCATTAAAATTTAATAGTAAAGGACCTGTTCAATTTCAAACAGGAACAGACCACTCCTTCTTAGTGTTCGAATTTTAAACTAAGTTGGACTCATCCAAAGGATGAGCTTATAATCAAGAAATGTTATCCTTCTCAAGCTTTTCAAAAATAAATAGGTACTTGCTAGAAATGTTGGGGGAAAAGAGAGAAAAATGAACTTGTTTTTATACTTTGTGTTTAGAAAATCAGTTAACCACTCTTCAACAGGACACTTTTTATTCACCTGGGTTGGGAAATCCTTTTCCTCACAGTTAATCAAACCATATTGAAATTCTTTAGCTAGTTTCTGGGTATTAGCTTTGGGTCAGTTGTAACCAAACCATCCGCAGTCTCGTTTTGTGTTCAAGAGGTCAGTTCAAATAAACCATTCATCTGCAAAATATCTGTCATCCATCTTGACCATCCCTGAGTTAGTCCTTGCCAAATACATTTCTTCAAAACTTTATCTATGATTTCGTGTTGTGGGCTTGCCTACGACGAATCACTTTCTATTGACTGCAACCCATTATCTAGAAAGATGATCTAGAAATCATCAGTACCTTGGAATCTGCATACCTTAATGGTAGGTTTCTCGCCTTTGACGAGAGGTTGCATCATTGACCTTCGATCAAAGGATTCTGTGATGTGTTCGACATCGACTCATTTATTCACATTTCATGGATTGTATTGAGTACTTTGAGGACCATTGACATTACTGGTGGTTCCTCTCACACTTGTTAACAGTTTACATCATTGACTGGTAATCAAGTGGTTTCTACCATATTCGACTTTGACACATTCATTGACGTGGATAGAATCGTACTAGTTCAGGAAGTAGAAATCAAGACCCTAGATCTAGTTTCCACCATCTAGGCTGCGAGGAATTTTGTTATTCATTATACAGTAGACTATTCATAAACAAATGGCTATGCCCATACTGTGTCTACATATGTCTATACTTGTGATGTATTACGAAATCCTTCCTGTATCAAAACAGTTTAGATAGTTTTGTAGTTAGTTTTGATCTGAGTATGGGAATGCCTACCTCAGCGATGATATGCTCATATATATATATATATATATATATATAATATATATATTTCATTGAATGTTTTTATAGGTTCCAACCGAGGTATCCACAGGAAGATCCTTGAGATGATAAAGTACTTCACTCTTCTTAGATGACAAAACCATCCTCTATAGACTTCACACTTTAGGGGGCAATATGTTGAACAAAAATTATCACTTTGACATTATGCAATCAATGTGAGTCTATCACCACTCATACCTTCCTCCTTTACAAGTTTTAAACCTCATTTCTTCATATTAAGCCTTGAAAACAAGAGAAGGACCTTAAAATATCTAAAACTCTAGTTTCGCACTTTCTCTTAGCATTACCTGCGGTACCACACCTATTGGTCATGTCCCCTGCACACCAGACAACTCTATATCTGTGTTAATCGATGCGAACCCCTGTAAAAGTTAAAAAGGCGCAAGTACATTCTTAAAAACTCACTTTGAGTCATTTTTGGAAGCCTCTAGAGGGAATCTTGTGGTGGCAAGTTTGCTCCTTAAGGGTTCATGCATCCCATAAATTCAGGAGCTAACCCCTTGATGTGAGGAGCTTATCCCCTTGAAGGAGGACTCTATCCCTTCAATGCTGGACCTGTAACCTCCTTCTTTTGCACTATAAAATGAAGCTTTGGGCTGGTTATTGAGGAGGTTGAAAGCTGAATATTTTTTTGGGTAAATGCTGCTGGAACTTAGTCTTCCTAATTGAGTTTTTAAGAGGAGTGATTACATACCTTTTGATCTCATTTGGAAGAGAGAGAGGCTTGTCAAATTAGAGGGGATTCCTGTTTGGACCCTAGGAAGAGCTTGTACAGCATTAAGGCATCAAGGTTGTAAAGTTCTTCTTTTTCAAAGTTAATACAGTCAAGTTTATTTTTCTCAATAAGCTGTGTTTTATGGTTTATTTCATGGATTCCTTGATCACCATGATGAACATTATGTATTATATTAGCTATGCATCTGTTATTTGATGTGTGCTTGTTTGTGATTGCAGGTTATTAAAAGGAAACTCTTTTGGAGCTGTTGGAGCGTGGCTGCCACAAAATAGCATTGGACTTAAGGTAGGGTCTAAAACACCTCTTTAGTTTTTATTACTGAATCACAATATGTTTAGGGAAAGATAGATTTGCTTGTCCTGCTTGTCGCTAGATATCAGTTGATACTAGGGAGATCGGTCTTGTCCATAAGAACGATTTATCTACCCAACAAAGGGGTGGTGCAGATGGAGGTAGAGGTGGTAGCATTTGCATATAAGGCCGTACAGATTGTGTGATAGGAGAGAGAAGAAAGTCTTTGTGATTACTGCCTTTGTGAGAATGGAATGTTGCTCGATGATTGTGTCACATGCAACAGGAATTCAAAGCTCAAGGTACCAAAGCCAAGGGAAGATCCAACATTTTCTCGAGATTTTGATACCATTCCTAATGGAATTTCTGTACTTATTTACCTAGAGTCATTCAGTGAAGCCATAGGGTGACTAGCAGAATATGTTAAATTGAATGAATATGACAAGCTAGAACTTGAATTGTTGTCACCGTGAACAAAAAAATGAAGTGTTCTCAACCTTTATTGTGAAGTTGGGCTATTATTTTGATGTGACTCTTGAGGAGGCCGACCCATTACAGGTCGAAGTTCTAATGCACCTTGACTACATTGTAGAAAATATGATATCTTTGTGGAAGTCTCTATGATATTTTGAGACACAAGACTTGGTTGTACAAGAGAAGATGGCTGGTACTCTTCAGACTCCTACATTAAGAGAAATATCGTTGTCACACATCCTTGATCTTTACATGATAACGAAATCACTAAAACAACAAGAATGAAAAAAGGAAATGAGTAATAATTTGTCATAGAAATAATTAGATAAAAAAAGAGAGCAGGGAGAAAGGAAGTGTACCCTTCTAGGAGGTCATCTCTGCTTCTCACTCTTCACAGGTCTATCCACATGAGAAAAGGGTCCATGCATACGCAAATCACTGTCAGGAAGAGTAGGTTCCAGGCCCATTCTTCTCTCTCTCTCTCTCATTAAGCCTAACCACTTCTTTAGATCACCAAGAAAATAATCATCTATACTTGAGTTATCACATCCTCTTCCATGATTTTCCAATCTTGGGCTCAGATCCTCCCACAAGCATTATTCTTCCTTAGAATTTCTCTAGTTTCTAGACACCATTCTACTGCGTATTACATCAATTTCTTGAGGTGGTTGTACAAGTGAAAGTAGTCCAAGTAGAGATCTCTAGCCCCTGTAATTTCTGTAGGCATCAATTAGAGCACCATGCATTGGTTTGTGCCTCCAATCATAGCCATTCCTTGAACCATATGCCACACTCATATTAGCAGTGTCAAGTTGCCTGAGGTGATCTCCAACACCTTTCCAACCCTAGGCCTTTCCCACACATTATCCTTCTCTTCATTCTGGTCATTCAGCGTTCCAACAATCCTTGATGGAGAAGGAGCCCTTCCAACTTCAATTCTTGATGATTCGAAAGGAGCATTCCTGCCAACAACACTTAATAGAGAGGGATCCCTTCTAATTCCAACTCTTGGTCGAGAGGCAACCCTTCCACCTCTTAACCTAGAGAGTGGAGAGGAAGGTTTTCCAACTTGAATCCTTGACAAAGGAGAGAGAGGCCTTCCAAGTCTAATGTTTTATGGAGAAAGATTGAAATTTTAATCACTATAGCTTGTAGTAGGCTTCTGCCCCTATCCAGGTTTAAGACTCATATCCATACTAGATAAATTCATGTTACCCTATAGAAAGTATTTTCTTCATTTGTTTCAACTTCACTCTTCTTTCAGCCATAATATAGAAAAATTACTTCCTTGTGAAATTAATCTCTTTCATTTTAGTCTATCACAGCTTACAACTTGAAGAAAATTATAAAGAATGGCATTGAAATGCATTTTCCTGTCAAGCCCACTGGAATTATTTTAGTGAAGATATCATTATGTTTGTGGTGAACATTTTCTCTATGGATCCCACAATTATTGTGCACAAGATGAATCACAAACATCCCTTACCACCAATGGTATTTCCAACCACAAGGCACTATTAGCTGTTTGGTGGCAACCATTAGCTATTTAAAAAATATTGATCCGATGCAAAAAAATTCATTATCAAGAATTAGATTCGTATCAGAGAGAGAAATGGTAATTCCACCAATAAAAGGAATTTAAACAGAGACACGTATTATAAATTTAAAAAATTCCAAAATTATATTACCGTAGTTGTGCAATTTAATTGGTTTGGAGTCTAATAAGGTTATTTTCCCAAAGACAATTGTAGTCGAGTAAAGATGCGCTGAATAGAAAACCTTGAATTAAATAAGAACAAAGACACCCTTCACAAGCCCATGGTGTTGCACAAGAATGGAAAATGCAATATGCTAAAATATTTTCTGAAGGTGTGCCTAGTAATAGTAAGATATTGAATGACATCAAATAAGATTTTGTGTGGCATGTAATAGTAATATATTGAATGACATCCAATAAGATTCTACAATGTTATTGCCGATGTCATTGATCTAGAGAAGTTATCCATATAGACATAATGCATTTCTCAAGAATTTGGTTAGTATGGAAGGCATAAATACTTGTGTTTATGCAGACAAAGTTAGCGTTCATTTGTAACTTCATGCTTATCAGGCACCCACATTCTCACCATGAATTTGGAGATCCACCCATAAATATATCCTTATGCAGTTAAAACTCAATAAAAAGTAACTATAGAGGTCAATAGGGTCTTGGTATGATGATAAAGAGGGTGTGTTTCATGCCTCAACTGAGTTATGAAATCTTAGACCCCTTTTCCTCACATGAGCCATCTTGCCCATCCAAGAACGTCATCATGCCTATGTATATAAGTCTTGTTGGATATGGGACTAGGTAGAAGTCCTTGGCATACCTAGTAGAGCAAAATCCCCATTTGTGGCTTCTTAACCGATAGATTCTTTCAAAGGCTGTAAACTAGCTATATTTCATTGTAATATTCCCATACTTAAAAGGACATGCTTGCAGCAAAGTTAAATTGCCCAAATATGTATAAATAATTTAGTCACTATAGTTGCACAAAAATATCCTAATTAGCTGGAAAAATCTAGATAAATGACATACGTGTTGTAATAAAAAAATCAACCCAACTATCTAAAGCCCATGCAGTCTCGATCCACTATGCATTTCCCTATTTCAAACAAAAAGTAAGAAGGGAAAACTAAAATCTCACCATGGATATTGTTGAAAGGACTGTGAAGAATGACCTTGGGAATAAAGAGAAGGAACTTGTGTTGGCATTATGATATAGGTATTGTCCTTGATGGCAAGTCACTCAGATGAAAGATTAGAGTACAACAGGTTAACAACAAAGAATTATAGATCAGTATACACAGAATGAAGAAAGAAAGGTATACACGGGTTCACCTTAACCAAGATTCGTATACACACAAGTTCACTGACCACAAGTAGCATATACGTACACACGCACTTTCATAGAAGGAAAATCGCTTATACCTTGGAAAACTAAGTTTTTGGTCCGAGGTATCTGATCCATGGTATTTTGATCCATGGTATTGGTCCAAGGCATCTAGTCCAAGGTATTGACCCTAGATATTTGGTCCAAGGTATTGGTCCTAAGTGGTTTTGGTCCATGGTATTGAAAAAGACCTAAAACTATAAAAGGAGGAGAAGATCATTAGGCCAAAGTGTGCAAGTATCGAATATCTGATGAAGTGTGAGCTCTAGTATACCGGTTATTGGCCTATGATGGTGTGCTTGATCTGAACCAGGGCTGAACCTTAGCGGTTGATGGAGGATAAGATCTAATGATGAATCGAGATCTTAAGGCTTGAAATGGATTATCTTTATATGGTTTGATCATGTTTATTCTAGATCTGTATACTGACGCATGCGTTGTTCTGTAAATATTATGATATGGGTATAGCTGAAGTCTAGAATAGTTGCACAATTATGAATTAATATTTTTAGATGTATATGCTGGTTGGCTTTGAGAAAATCATGTATACACGCAGGTTCGACACATGCAAGTAGAATATACCTTATAAAATATGTTTCAGTTGTTTCTGTTTGCTATTGCAAAGTTCTGGGTTCTGGTTACTGTATTTTGGTGACAGTATTCTAAATTATTAGATTGATGGGTTGTCCAAGTGATTGATTTACTTCATTGTGGTTCGTTCAATAGGAGATTGGTTGATGCAGATATGTTTGATGATTGAATTACAATTATGATGTTGTTGATGGATCTAGTCTGAAAATTTATGAAACATGGTCCTTGGAGGAAGAAAGAAGGTCGTAGCCTTCTGTAGGTTGCAGCCTATGTACTAGCAAACATATCGGCTAGTACAAGAGTTAGGGGGTTGTAACTCCCTTCCAAGAGAAGCTGGGGAATGAGATAAGGTTGTAACCTTCTACAGGTAGAAGCCTGTGTACTGGTATAAGTCTGCACCAATACAAAATTGTAAATAGATTTTCTTATTATGCATATACATTGGTTGCCTTAAGTACAATTGCGTATACACGCTTGTTCACTTAGCTGAAGTAGTGTATACAAATCTATTTGGAAAATGAAATTACTGATATGAAAATACTGATTCACCCCCCCTTCAGTATTATTTCCATAACTTGGTATCAGAGCAGGTCCTTCAGAAGAAGCTTGATCACTTGAAGGGAGATCCATCATCATGAGTAATTAAGAAAGCATGGAATCCATCATAATGCCAATCTTTGATAGGAGAAACTTTTTTTATTGGAAGATAACAACCACAACCTATCTACAATCACTTGGAATAGATGTATGGGAAATCATGGAAGGAGGATATACATTTCGATCAGCAATTCCTATGGATACGGTCAGTAAAAAGCAATATGAAACCAATGTGAGGGCTGTCAATTCATTATTGAGAAGTATGTCACAATCAGAATTTGTCAACGTTATGTAGCTCAAATCAACCAAAGAAATATGGACAAAACCATTCTAAGCTATGAAGGAGACTCTCAAGTAAAATGTGCTAAACTCCAAACTCTCAGAATTCAATATGAAACTCTTAAGATGCACAAATCATGAAAGTATAGCTAGTTACTTCTTACGTATAGATGAGGTTGTTAATTACTGATCCGGATTTAAATAGGAATGCAATAAAACACAGAGATAACCATATATACAAAGATACAACAGAAATAATACTTCATTTCATTAATGAAAGATACTGAAATATGCTTACAACCAGAAGTGGAAATAAACCAGCTAGGGCGATGGCAGCTTATCTCTAAGAAGAGATGTGTGGCTACATGCCTATGAACTGTTCCGAACTTGTGTTACAATGAGGCTCGAAGGCCTATTTATTATTGAGAAACAATGGAAAACCCTTCACATTCCAAAACCGACGCTTAGAAGATGGAACGCCAAATTGTGGGCCCCATTTTGGGTAAATTGGTACATCAATTTCCCGGGGTCGTAACTTTTGCATACGATCTCCGTTTGATGCGTATGATAGCTCGTTAGAAAGATCTATCCGAGAACTACCATTTTTGGAATGGGCAACATCGTTCCATTGCATGGACCCATGTTGCCCCTAGATTCCCCAAAAAACGTCGTTTAGGGCCTCAAAACGGCTCTGGAAGTTCAGGACCCGAAAAACTGCTAAAAATAGTAAGTTGTGCTACAATTAAGGAAACTGAAAATGCTGAAAGACACAATGATGGGGGTCCAGATGGACTTGGCAGGTGGCCACCAATATCCACCTGGATCATTCCTCCCCCCTTAGGAAGCAATGGTCCCCATTGCGTTGAGTTCCTCCATCTGCTGAACTTGTTCTGCACTGTCTGATGTGTCCAGTAATGGTGGGAAGCATGGTCGATGATGATCCACATTGAACACTTGGTGCAGATGAAGGAATGGAGGAATGTTGTGCTCCAAAGCATTGTTCCCCACGGGCTTGGTACTGCTGTAAGGACCATGTCGGAGTGGTCTGAGCTTCTGATGGGTTCTGGTAAGGCGTTCTTTCTGTCGATGCAACCAGACTTTGTTGCCCACCTGAAGCTTGTGTGGTACCCCTGTGGGTGAGGAGAAGTTGTTCCTGTGTTCTGTCATGACTGTATTCCTTCTGCTGCTGCTGCGTGGAGGAACCCTTTGCGGGGGTCATGGATGTAGCAACGATCTTCCCCTTACTTTGGGAGTGCACCATACAGATGAATTTCTTGGTTTGTGATATGAGCTTGCTGCCTTTCTTAGCAGTGATCAAAGATGTGACGGTAGGTGGGGCTACCTCCGGTATCCTGTATAATGAATTATTAAAAGAAATAATGACAGCACGAGGCCTTGACTCATACACAGCATGTCGCCTCCATAAGTATTGCTGGCCTAATAATACATCACAAACATCCATAGGTGTAACATCACACAATACCTCATATGTGAATGGTTTGATGCTGTAGGGAAGGTGGCACTGCTGGCGAACTTTGAGATCTCGTCCTTCATGAAGCCACCCGATACTGTATGGCTGTGGGTGTGGTGTAGTCGGTAAGCCCAACCGCTTCACGACCTCTACTGAAATCAGGTTCTTTTGGCTGCCACTGTCGACAATGAATTGCAGCGACGAACCCTTCACCCACATCTGTGAGTGGAAAAGACGTTCTCCCTCCTCTGGCTCTTCGGGCTCATTCTTCTGGATTTTGGCAGTGGCAACAGTGGTGCTGGGATCCACATCAATGATCTGCTTCCCTTTGCCATTCCCCTTGTCGGGTTCAGGCTCAGGTTCACAACATGTATCTGATTCGGAAGCCTTCAACTTGGCCACCAATGACTGCTTGGTCCGGCACTCACTTGTGTTATGAGTGGGACTCTTATGGAACTCACACCACTTTCATGTGTCCTTCTTCGGCTTTGTGGTGTTGTTCTTTTCTTGTCGCTTCGACGGGTTGTCTTGGGTCACCCCGCCTTGGTTTTGTCCTTTGGGCTTCGGATTTGCAGATCCAAAGTCTCTCTTCTTCTGTTTGATCTTTTGCTCGATTTTAACAGTGTATCGGTATGCTGTGTCAAGTGAAGAGATGTCCAAGAACTCCATCTCCTCCTGGATGTATCTGTGTAGGAAGCCGCGGTATTTGAGCACCAGATGCCGCTCAGAATATTTGATACCGAACTTTGTGCGAAGAGTATGGAAAAGATTGGTGAACTCCAACACGTCTTGGTCCCTTCCCTGCCGCAGCGTGGTCCACTTTATGTATTCATCCTCATAGCTCCCGACAGGGTAGTACTGCTCCTTGATGGCATTCCGGAATGAATCCCAGGTGGGTGCGGCTGAAAATAGTGAGCCAGTACTTTCATCCTTCTGCTCGCAGTAGGTTTCCCACCAGTCCTTGACGTGGGGGGCTGCTTTGAGGAGAGCAAAAAAAATCTTTTCCCGACTCGAAAATTCATGAACAGAAAAATAACCCTCTAGCAGATTTAACCATTTATCTACGGCATCAGCGTCTATCTGACCCTCGAATATGGGGATTTCAAAATTAACTTGTACCTTAAAGGGCGTGGCGTTTCCAGAGTCGCTGCTGGAATCCGATGCGTCACCTCTAGGTAGCCGCTGAAGGATCTGCGCAAAACTGTCCATCATCGCGTTCCTTTGCCGCTCGAGGGGCTTCTTCGAGCAATATTTTGATAGGATCTCCTGCCCCCTCATCATTCTTCTCATCCGCCATGGGAGGCTGTCGGGATTTTCGAGGCTGGTCTTGCAAAGGTTCGACCAGTTCAAGCCCTAACTCCTTATATCCCGACCTCGTTGGGGACATGCAAAGAAAAACAGAGAAAAGGCAGACCGCTCTGATACCACTGATCCGGATTTAAACAGGAACGCAATAGATTACAGAGATAACCATAAATACAGAGATGCGATAACCATATACACAAAGATACAGTGGAAATAATACTTCATTTCATTAATGAAAAACACTGAAATATGCTTACAACCAGAAATGGAAATAAACCAGCTAGGGCGATGGCAGCTTATCTCTGAGAAGAGATGTGTGGCTACATGCCTCTGAACTGTTCCGAACTTGTGTTACAATGAGGCTCGAAGGCCTATTTATTATTGAGAAACAATGGAAAACCCCTCACATTCCAAAACCGACCCTTAGAAGATGAAACGCCAAATTGTGGGCCCCGTTTTGGGTAAATTGGTACATCAATTTCCTGGGGTCGTAACTTTGGCATACGATCTCTGTTTAATGTGTATGATAGCTCGTTAGAAAGATCTATCCGAGAACTACCATTGTTGGAACGGGCAACATCGTTCCATTACATGGACCCATGTTGCCCTTGGATTCCCCAAAAAACGTCGTTTAGGGCCTCAAAACGGCTCCGAAAGTAGTTCAGGACCCGAAAAACTGCTAAAAATAGTAAGTTGTGCTACAATTAAGGAAACTGAAAATGCTGAAAGAGATAATGATGGGGGTCCAGATGGACTTGCCAGGTGGCCACCAATATCCACCTGGATCAATTACATGAAGAATCTAGGTGAAGAGATAAAAGAAGTTACCTTGGTTGAGAAATTTTTAAGATCCTTATCTACTAAATTTCAAGCAAAAGTATCTACCATAGAAGAAAAACAGGATCTACATAATATCACTATGACATAGCTTCATGGAATCTTAACTGCCTTTGAGATGAGAAAACAAGGCCCATCAGATATGAGAGAAGCCGCATTTAAAGCTTCAGCAAATGGAAAGGAATAACTCAATGAATTAGGACATATTTCAGAAGAAGAAGATGAAGTAAAATTTGTTAATAAGCTTCAACACATTCTGGAAGATTTAGAGGTAATCTACCTTTCAAATGTTTTGCCTGTGGTAGAGTCGGTCATTATGCTGCCTGTGATAGCGATGGTTTATCAAATAGTGATGAAGATGAAACTAGTAATGACTATAGACTTATAATGGGTTATGAAGGTGATAATTTTTAGGATTCTTTAGAATAAAATGATCTTCATGAAGAAATATCTAAACTCAAAATCTATTTAGAAGAAAATAATATGATTATAAGCACCTTGACATACCAACTTGTTGAAAGAGAAAAACACAATGAAAAACTAGAATGTGAAATTGTGGGTCTAAGAAAGGATCTTGAGAAAACAAAATCTCTCAATATTAGATTTGCTAAAGGATCAGAAACCTTAAATGAAATTAGCATTCTCCTCTGATAAGGACAGGCCTTGGATATACTGAAGAAGCATCTCAATCATAGAAGCCATCAACCTCCACTAAAAGCTATCTTGATGCAGCAAAGAATAGTGAACAGTATGCCAATCGTTAGCAAAGGCATAAAGTCGATTACCAGGTAAATCAGGTTAAATTTACATCAAAGATGAACATAAGCCACAACCAACATCACGTAAATCATACTCAATTTTCTTCAAAGATGAATATCAATAAAAACTACAATCACCGGGTCAATAGATTCGATAATCGCAGGAACTTATATAATGGTAAATATTTCTCATCTCATAATTTTGAACACAAAGTTGCTAAATGTGTTGCTTACAAAACCATCATGACTAGAGAAGCATGAAATTAAAGGGATGTGATAGGGATCAAGAAAAGTTCCTATAATAAATTTTCTCTTCTTGAAAATGAAATAGAATGCTCAATCTGTAACAACATTAGCCATGAAGACTCTGAATGCAGGAGAAAATTTCTGCAAATATATCAAAAGGAGCAAACTCCATTAAATCCCAAAATATGGAGAAAGAAAGAACTACAAAAAGAAAGATGTGGTATAGCCTTGTATGCAAAAGGACAAGAAAATCAGTGGTACATCGACAATGGATGCTCAAAACACATGACAGGTGACAAAGAAAAAATTCACTCATATAATGCCTTAGAAAAGGAAAAGAATATCTCATTTGGAAATGACACTCCTATTGTCATGAAAGGTAAAGGCTCTTTTTTTTTGAAAGAAA
This sequence comes from Pinus taeda, assembly GCA_000404065.3. Lineage (NCBI taxonomy): Eukaryota > Viridiplantae > Streptophyta > Pinopsida > Pinales > Pinaceae > Pinus > Pinus taeda. Next base: position 239,380 of record APFE031637660.1, read on the forward strand.
AGGTTAAAGCTAGGAATGTTATGTATGTAGATGGTCTAAAGCATAACCTATTGAGTGTCAGTCAAATGTGTGATCAAGGAAATGAAGTGGTGTTTCGATCAAATGGATGTGTTGTTCGTGAGCTTGATATAGGAGAAACCGTGATCAAAGGTACAACAACTCAAAACAACTTATACATACTCAAGGGAGGAAAACAACAGTGCTATCTAAGAAAAAATGATGAAAACTAGATATGGCATAGAAGATTGGGACATGTAAGCTTTTCTCAAATAAGAAAAGCATGCAGATAGCAGGTTTTTCATGATCTTCCAGATATCAACTGTTATGAAACCAGCTCAAGAAAAGATAGAAAAGATAGATCAACGCCTTATAATTCAGCCTCTTCGAGGGGGCAACCTCCTTTACATTACATAAATGAACAATTCTTGGATGAT
>APFE031637660.1:245697-257143 GCA_000404065.3 Pinus taeda
TCTGATATGGTTTTGTCAATTATTTGTTTTGTTTGATGATGGTTACAATCTGTTGATAACATGTGGAAATATATTGGTCCTCATAAAGTTGTTGATAACTTGATGTATATCTGATTGACGATGATGCTTTGATATTTCTTACTGATATATGCAATAATCATATCTGAAAGTAAACATATAACATCATGTTTAGGGGGAGCATATGCTTCTAATAATGCATTTTTGGCATTATCTTAGAAGGTCTTGGTACAATTCCACATAATTGTTTTGATTCAGGTGACTCTTTTGATGATGAAAATATACAGGTTGTTGATCCTGATGTTGCTAATGGTGCAGATCATATATGGTGTATGATAGTTGTTGATGAATATCATGGTCTTGTTGATGTTCTTATTATAAATGTCATGCATATCATTTAATGTAAAGGTCATGAAAAGACCTAATTTGTAACCCCACTATGGATGGGATCGATGATGTAATATTTATTGTTTTTTTCATGTATAAACCATTGGTATATCCCCACTTGGTTGGGAGATGGATGTATGTATGAGTCATTGGTGATAGGAAGGCCATTGGTGATGTATGTATAGAGTCATGTTATTCTTTTAGAGAATATTTTTGTAGACTTTGCTTGTGCTGAGGGGGAGCATGGACTCAATCATGGGATATCATTGAGTACACTTTAGCATATCAAAGAATTCAGCATACACTCAGGGGGAGCATGACCCTTTGTCCTTGATGTCAAAGGGGGAGAGTGACTTGGTGTTGTTGTTGCCATTAAGTCCAAAGGGGGAGATTTTTGGCATTGTGATACAGGTATTGTCATTGATGGCAACTCACTCAGATGAAAGATCATAGCACAATAGGTTAACAACAAAGAATTACATATTAGTCTACACAGAATGAAGAAAGAGAGGTATACACAGGTTCACCTTGACCAAGATACATATACACACAGGTTCACTAACCATAAGTAGCATATACATACACATGCACTTTGACATAAGGAAAAGCGTGCATACCTTGGAAAACTACATTTTTGGTCCGAAGTATACGGTCCATGGTATTTTCATCCATGATATTGTTCCAAGGTATCTGGTCCTAGATATTGACCCTAGGTATTTGGTCCAAGGTATTGGTTCTAAGTGGTTTTGGTCCATGGTATTGAGAAAGGCCTAAAACTATAAAAGGAGGAGAATATCATTAGGCCAAACTGTGCAAGTATCAAATATCCGATGAAGTGTGAGATCTAGTATGCAGGTTATTGGATTATGGTGTTGTGCTTGATCTAAACTAGGGATGAACCTTAACGACTAACGGAGGATAAGATGTAACGATCGATCAGGATCTTAGGGCTTGAAATGATTTATCTTTATATGGTTTGATCACGTTTATTCTATATTTGTATACTGATGCATGTGTTGTTCTGTAAATATTATGATTTGGGTATAACTAAAGTTTGGAATAGCTGTAGAATTATGAATTAATATTTGTAGATGTATACGCTAGTTGGCTTTGAGAAAAGTGCATATACACGCAGGTTAGACACATGGAAGTAGCGTGTACCTTATAAAATATGTTTTAGTTTTTTCTGTTTGCTGTTGCAGAGTTCTGGGTTCTGGTTACTGTATTATTGTGACAATATTCTTAATGATTAGATTGATGGGTTGTCAAAGTGATTGATTGATTCGGTTGTGGTTGGTTCAGAAAGTGATTGGTTGATGTAGATATATTTGATGATTGAATTACAATTATGATGTTGTTGATGGATCTAGTCTGAAAATTTATGAAACGTGGTCCTTGGAGGAAGAAAGAAGGTCATAGCTTTCTGTAGGTTTCAACCTACGTACTAGTAAACATATCGGCTAATACCAGAGTTAGGGGTTTGTAGCTCCCTTCTAGGAGAAGCTGGAGAACGAGAGAAGGTTGTAACCTTCTGCAAGTAGAAGCATACATATTGGTATAAGTCTACACTAGTACAAAATTGTAAACATATTTTATTATTATTAAAAGAAGACAGAGACGACAGTAGAAGGTGGTTTTCACCCACATTGGGTTTCCAACTTATATCTTGGTGTTCATGTGTGTTGCTTATTTCTGATGCTTTATTCTACTTTTACTACACTATCTAATAAGTCTCTAATATACTAGTTAAAGTTCAATGCATGATAAATTGGGTAAATCAAACGTTCTCTGCATATACGTTGGTTTCCTTAAGTATAGTTGCGTATACACACTAGTTCACTTAGCTGAAGTAGCGTATACAAATCTGTTTGGAAAATTAAATTATTGATATGATAATACTGATTCAGCTCCCCTCTTAGTATTATTTCTAGCAACATGAACTTTTGATTGACTAGGCTTCACGAAATTAGTCTAATGTTGATGGTTTAGTGTTTGAAACTATTGATGTTGAAGGGGTCGTGCAAATGGAGGTAGAGATGGAAGAGTTTGCATAAAGACGATACAAATTGTGTGATAGGAGATAGAGAAGAAGGTATTTTTGATTGTTTCCTTTGTGAGAATGGAATGTTGCTCGATGATGGTGTCACAGGCAATAGGAATTCAAAGCTTAGGGTATCAGAGCCAAGGGAAGATTGACCATTTTCCTGAGATTTTGGTATCATTCCTATTGGAATTTTTGTACTTGTTGACCTAGAGTCATTCAATCAAGCCACAAGGTGACCAGCAGAATATGTTAAATTGAATGAAGATGACAAGCTAGAACTTGAATTGTTGTCACCAGGAACAAAACCTTGAAGTTTTCTCAACCTTGATTGTGAAGTTGGGCTATTGTTTTGATGTCACTGGTGAGGAGGTTGACCCATTACAGGTTGAAGTTCTAATGCACCTTGACTACATTGCAGCAAATATGATATCTTTGTGGAAGTATCTCTAATATTTTGAGACACAATACCTGATTATATAAGAGAAGATGGTTGGTACCCTTCAGACTCCTACATTAAGAAAGATATCATTGTCAGACATACTTTATCTTTACATGATAAGGAAATCACTAAAATAACATGAATGTAAAAAGGAAATGAGTAATAATTTATCATCAAATTCTAACATGTCAATATGTCAAGCCATTGGTTTATAGTGTTAATTAATTTGGATATCTGTTTTGGACACAATCACTTGCCATTTTAGCTATTGTTTGTTGTTTCGATGTAGTTATTTGGTCCCTTGGGTGTGTGCTCAAAACTCATCATAAGATGATGATGGCATTCATAGTATTCTGATTCATTCTCACACGTATTCAATGCATTCCATGATTATGTTCTATTGACCTAATTATCATTCATGTCCTTATCTCACTCGAAGAGTATTTTTTTTCGCTCTTAAGACTAGTTGAATTGGATATTAATGAAGGTTTACAGAGAACCAACATTGCAATTGTGGTTCCTGTTTTTCGTTTATTTAATCTATTATCCATTAGCTTGCGGAGGTTTGGTTTTATTCTTATATTACGAATACTTTGTTGATCTATTTCCTCTTAGTCTTAAAACTGCAAGGTGAGAATTAAACAATTAATAGAATGAAGTTATTGAAAGATAAGGCAATATATACAATTTCCTATTTTAACTCTTCATAACGTGTACTATGGAGATAGTTGTACATAGTTTTGTTTGTATGAAATCTCTGATACCTGAATGAGTGTGCCACCATCTTCATCATTTGACATTGTTGCAATGAGATTTATGTCCAGAGCATGAAGATTTGACTTAGCCATTATTTTTACAAGCCTTGACCTTTGATTAGTTTGGTAGGCTTAATCTCAAGATCATACACTAACATCGCTGCTATCCACTTACCTCTTCTTCCCTTCGGATCAATTTGCATGAGGACATCTTTGACAACCATGTTAGGAACATATTCTATGGTATGTGAATGTAGAATGTAAACTCAGAAATCCTTCAATTCCTTTATAAGAGCGAAAGCTTGTTTCCCAATGATGTTAGAGCGTAAAGCAACATATCTGATAGTTTGACTGAAAAATGCAATGGGTTGTTCCATCTGATCCTTCTTTTGCATCAACACTGCAACCAAAGTGTGCTTAGATGCAAATGAAAATATAATAAAATCATGAGTATAATCGGTTTTTATCAAAACTAGGGTTGTGGTCAAAGCAAGCTTTACCATGTTGAAAGATTTCATGGCATCATCAGTCCATTTCATAGTGTTGTCCTTCTTCAACATATTATTTAAATCATACAAATGCTCAACCAAATTTGGTATAAATCTGCGTAAGAAGTTCATCTTACCGTTGAAAGCTTGAATCTCTTTTTTGTTGCGTGGAAAGTCTATTTGCTAGATTGCCTCCACCCTTGATGGATCAATGTGAATACCATATTTATACATTATATGGCCGAGGAGTTTACCTTCCTCCATGGAAAAAAGACTCTTCTTTAGATTTAAAGAAATCTCGAACGCCCTGCATTTCTGAAAAACAATCCTCAGGTGGTGTAAGTGCTTATGATCAAAACTAGAAAATATTGTCAAGTCATCTAAATAAATGACCAAGAAAACATCCTTCTCGTTAGAGAAAGATATATCCATGGCCCATTGAAAAGTTGCCCCGACATTCTTCAGCCCAAATGGCATCTTGGCATACTGAAAAGTTCCCCATGGTGTTGTGAAGGTAGTTTTGTCTTGGTATTTTTAGTGCACCAGGATTTGATTGTAACCTGAGTAGCCATCTAGTAGTGATCTCTGTGATGCTCCAACTACTCTTTGCAGAATATGGTCCATCTTAGGAAGAGGGTAATTATCTTTCAAGGATACTTTATTTAGGTTTGAGAAATAAATGCACAAGCTTATCTCTCTGGTCATTTTTTGTACCGGGAACAAATTTGAAACCCAATCAGAGAATCTAATTAGAACAATGATACCAACTTTAAACAATCTATTTACCTTTTTCTCGATGGATGGTATCAGCTTTGGATTGATTATCCTCAACTTTTGTCTACAATGTTTTTGATCTAGATTGATAGGAATGGTATGCTAAATGATGTTCTTATCATATACTTTCAAATCTTAGTAATTCCACGTAAAAACAACATAAAATTCAAAAAGAAATTTAACATACTTAGCCTTTGATTTGGGAGATAATGTTTTTGATAACTTAACAAGCTTGGGCTGGTTTGCTATCCCAAGGTTTACACCTTCAACTCCTTTGTCAATAGGAACCAAGCTTGGTTTTCTCGCCATATTATCTTCATCAAAAAACTCCTCTAAAGGTATAAGACCTCTAGGAATAATATTATCCTTCAATTGTAAAACATACATCCGATTCACCTCAATGTCTAGTTGATGAGAATCAAAAACATCATCAATGCAAGCATTCTTAAACTTCCCTTCATTCTGAAAAAAAAGGAATTAATTTCATTTTCATCTTAGAAAAATTGCCTATATCTCAGATTATCGGGAACAGTAGGCCTACGTTGGACATGAATTTCAAATTTATTGCTAGAATTCATTGGAAGTTTCAGATTGCTCATTGTTGTAGCAAGTGAATCAGCAATGATGTTTTGACTTCTCGGAATCGCTGTCAATGTGTATTCTAGAAACATTTTCAAGATATCCAGGACTGTGTCCCTATAAGCTCTCATCCGTGTATTCTTCACTTGATATTCTCCTTTTACTTATTTAATCACTAGCTTTGGATCACCATAAACATAAATCCTTTTTGCACCCAACTTCTTAAAATTTTAGACCTGTAATCAATGCCTCATACTCCGCTTCATTATTAGAGAAATCAAAAGATAATTTATAGGAACACACTCTAACATTACTTGGGACATTGTCTGGATGAAAATAGGAACTCGAATCCAAATTCCAATACCTGCACCATCTTTACCTAAAGCACAATCGAATTCCATGCTCCATAGGCCGGCTTCATCTTCCAAATGTTGGAATTTTGCTTTTGTTTCAACCTTACCTTTGTTCATTGCTTCACTTTTCTACTCTTCACTAATTTTCTACTCATATGGAGGCTACTCCAAAGGAATTTCCATTTTTTCCTTTTCTTGATTAAGAACTGCTCTAAAACTCTTTGGAATTTCTGGTACATCATCTACTTCTACAACTTGAATATCTACATCATTCAATCCACTATCAGTGCACAAAACAAAAGACTCTAAATTTGTATGTACAACATTTATCGGATGATTTATGGGCTTCTGTTTACTAGTGATCATATACTTCATCTTCTTTTCCTGGTACAACTTCCTCAATTGATCAAAAACAGGGATTGTAGAATAAGAGTATTCAAGTTGTAAAGTTCTTTTGAGTTTGGTCCCCATGATCTAGAAAACCACATACAAAATCGAGGTGGTATATTAGCTACTACCACATCCATCAAAACATTCTTGGTAGGGATTTCATCTAAGGAAACCACCAAATCTTTGATGAGACCAATGCAACGAACTCTACCAGAATCAAATGAATACGAATCATGATATTTTCTGGTGATATCCAGACCCGTCTTTTCCATGATGGCCTTGGGAATCAAATTGTGGGAAGCTCCGAAATCAAGCATAACATTATGAATAATATACTCATGTAGTCTAATACTCGAATAAAAGGGTGGGACTTCGCTATCTTCTAGCTGACCTTCTATAGATGGACCAAAAATAAATTCAAGGTGATCATCCTCAACATTCACCATGTCAGACAAAGGATCAATTTGCAGTATTCTAGACACATGGTGTTTGTTTTGGATATTCTTAAGAAGCTAAGTCAAAGGAATGGACACTTTCAATTTAGCGATTTATCTTTCTAAATTAAAATATGTGACTTTATCTACCTCTTTTACATCGATGTCCCTCTTATCTGTTTTCTCCTTCGTTGCGCAATCCTTTTACTGATTGTCTTTCTCTGTTGTAGCTACACTTGTTGATGGCTAATTTACCTTGCTATAATTCTAATCAACAAGCTCCTTTCCTTTTTTATGATTGTTTGGGGGATCATTCTTCGATAGAAACTCCTTCCTATTTTGATTAGGATTGACCAATACATCTCTTCTACCCAAAGGATATTGTCTCTACCGTGTAGTCAAAGCATTCATGTAACCATGCTGATAATCATTAGATTCGGCCTCGAAAACAACATCATTTTCTAAAATGTAGTCCTCATCCTTTAGAATGTCAGAACCTTCTGCATACTCCTCATCTTCGGTCAGAAATATAGGCATACCATCAGCAATGAAGAAGTGATTTGCTTCAATTATGGATCTTCCTCATCTTCTTCTTCCACTCCATGAACATAATTCTGCTGTAAGGGAGTTCTGACCTATTGTTGTTGTTGCACTAGTTGTTCTAGTGCTTGTTGTTCTCTTTGCTTGATTCATAATTGGGGTTGTTGTTACCCTCTAAAGTTCGGGTTCCGGATTTGAGGTTCAGTTCTACAACCCGTCAACCATCCTTTGTGTTGCTTGAATCAATGTATCCATTTTGACATCTAAAGTAGATGCTTCTTCTTTCACAGTCACTCTTTTCTCTGGTCTCATTCTTGCTCATTTGGCCAGCAAGTTTGCTTCTACACTCACAACATTCTTTTGCATGTCTTCTAGAGTTGTAGGATCACGTTCGTGCAACTAATATTCCATATCAACATCAAATCCATCTGGAAACTTAAGCAAAGCCAATCCCTCTAGTGGTCTAATGTTTGCAGGGATAACATTGTACACCGCATTAAATTTTACACAATAGTCTTTCACACTCTCACCCACATTTCTTTTGATGTTCTCATATTCGAACAGAATTTGAAGGGGATTCTTCTTAACCTCCCACCAATCTAGGAACTACCTATGGAGAATGGATAGAGTAGTGATAGAAGCTTCTGGTAGGGCTCTCAATCATTTCTGAACTTCTCCTCCAAAACATTGCACAAACAACCTCATCGTCACATCTTCAATTTCAACTTCATGGAGGTCAAAGAAATCATTCATCTTGTCTATGTGTTATTGAGATGTAATGGTTTGGGTGCTGTCAAAGAATGGTATTTTGGTTTGATAATCAGTAGGCATGGCACTAGGATTTTTAGGTAAAACAAGGGGTGCATATCGTGCAACCCTAACTGGAGGTGGGGGATGTGGTGGATTTAAAACAAGGATTGGGATATTTGATATACTCAAAGGGGGATTAATGATAGCTTGAGTGGTGTGAACAATCTGTGAAGAAGAAGGTAGGGGGTGAGAGATTGTTTGTGTGCCAGTAGATGCAAAGGAGATATCTCGAAAATTCAAAGATTCCTTATGAGTCTTATTTTGCACTGAAGTGTTTAAGTTTGAAGAGAGGTTCTGCAACTGATCAAGAGTATGAATAAGTTGTGACCGTGATTTATTTTGTGAAAAGAAGTATTCAACGGGGTTGTAAAGAGATATAGAAGAATCAACAACTATCTTATCAATCCATCTTAAATATTTACTGTGAAATAAACTTTGCTGAAAATTAACATCAAACTCAATATCTTGCAAAGGTTTAACCTTCTCGGGAGTGAATTAACAGGAGGAATGAAATCCTCACTTGATTGTTTTCACCTAAACTAGATTTCTATGAGGCCTTATTAGTTTTTCACCCAATATTATGAGGATCATTGACAATGGTTGGAGGATTCAGATCTGGATTCGATCTAGTGTACTTTCGAGAAGCTAGTTTGTCTAATTTTGAAATTTTATATATTTATTTACAACTTTCCAATTCAGCCTATTAAATTCTAAAAATCGTCGTCCACAAGATTAAGAATTCAAATGGAACATGCTATTGGGGTGATTAACTTTGGATCTTTCATTCCCTAGTATGGTCACCACTATGTTAGCACCTGGATTGAAGCTCAGACTAAAGGAAGGAATTGCCAGGGTAACCACAAACCACACTTAGCCTAGTAGCTAGCCCTACTAGGCCAGGAGAGGGCTCTCTTCATAAGGATCTCAACCAAGATGACTAGATCAAGGAAATTATATTAGTCTAGGTATAGTAGCACAAGGTTTGATTTAATTTTCAAGGGTTTTCCTAGATTATGAGGAGCCAAACAATTAGGGAAAGGAAATTAGGTTAAAATTACAGGGTATTCGATGAGGCAAGGTAGGCACAAGGATCAACACTCTAGGGTTTGATCGATGAGGTGATTCAAGATAGGTGAGAAGCAAGAAAGAGCATGCAAGCAACATGGATTCTTCCTAGACTGAAGAAAACATATACTGTGAAATGTCTACCCAAAACAGAGCATAGAAGTTATGGATTCTGCCTTTCAGACTTGTATACATTCACATAAAGAGCATCAAATGATGAAATTGAATCAAAAATACATTCTAACACATGAAAACATAAGAAAAAATGAATTTAACATCATACCACATGAATCCCAAATAAATAGTTGCAACTTTTCATTAATCTCTTGCTAGAACTGATACAAAATGATGTCTACTCAAAGCCTAAGCATCCAACTGAGTCCAACCCTTTACAATGAGAAAGAAAAAGAAGATATAGACCCAAAAAAACTCATCCTAAGCTCCAGGGGTCAAATCCATGAGAAGAGGGGATATTTCTAACAAGATCTAAATTATTAACAAGAAAATAGGGTGGTCAAAGTGACTCATCCCTAACCCAAACAAACTAATACATTACACATCATGAACTTGTTTTACTTGATGAATATACCTTAGTAAGCTCTAGAAGAATCATAATTACATTCAAATAATGAATTACAAGGATAGAATCATGATTTTCCAAGGTGAAAATGAAAACTGGGACAAAATAGTGAAAAGCTAGACAATTTTTCAAACGCACAGCACCAGTGCTAGGCACGCAACACTAATGTCAGGCGCGCCCTTCAACTTTAGATGCACTTTTCAACACCTTCCCAATGTAAAAATAAAGCCCACAATATCTTTTTGGAAATATTTGCCTCTATACTTTCTAGAACATCTTTAATTTTTGCATTTGGAGTTCATTTGCCATGTTAAAAGTCAATTCTCCCAACACAACTCAGTGCGCAACACCCAGGCCAAAAAGAGGGCAGAAAGATCATCTTTTGGGTGTTTTTTTACCTTTTTCCCAACCAGTTCTCCTCCGAATCCTTAGAACAAGTACAAGGTGTATGTAATCATCACTAAAAACCCAAAAATGTTGACCTTTTGTTGATGAGATGCCTCAAAAAAGAACGCAGCACCCATGGCGCTGCACATTTTCCTTCCATGACTATGCAAAGAATGGACTGAAAAACACAACAACTTCTTCTAAATTCAAAAATGATCCATCATGACCAAAAATGTGTTTTTATGACTAATCAAAGATTATATTCATGTAGGGATGCCTCAGCAAACATGTCAAGTCTCCTCCTCTCCTCTTGCTAGGTCAATTTGTCAATTTTCTCATGAGCTCTTTTGAGCTTGCTCCTTCCCACTTGGTTCCTTCATGCCTAATTCTTTGACATCTTTCTTTATATCTCAAAATATCTATTTTCTTTGTCCAAGAGGGTGTCCAAATGTTTTTTCACCTTCTCAAGCCAAGACTCTATGTTCTCAGCTATGTCCTTAACCAATGTTGATTTAAAGTGAGTTGCTCCTCCAATTCTGCCTCTTTTTGTCTTTCAAGCTTTATGTTCTTTTTCAATCCTCTTCTTATTGGCATTTTCCTTTGTCCTTGTTCATCATCTGACTGTCCATATCTCCATAACCCTCATAAAGCTAAAATTTGTCTTTATTAGCTTCCCTCTTTGCCTTGATGTACTTCATTTGCATCAACTCTTGTTTATCCTCTAGTTGCTTGTTCTCTTGCTCATAAAAGGAGATAACATATTGGGCTATTTGTAAATTAACCTCAAGCTCCTTGATTTTGGCATCCTTTTCTCTCAAGGCATCTCGAGAAGATTTGTTTCCCTCCTCATCACTAGTGTCCACAAGGAGAAATTCCTTTTCAATGTCATGCTCTTCATGTTGTTGTTTGACCTCTTCTTCTTCTACCATTTTCTCCTTCCCTTTAACCTGTAATGATGATGACAAAGGCAAGGCCCCTCCCACTTTCTCTGGGGTGAACACCTGCCTCTTTCCCCTTCTATAGGTGAAAAAAAATTGCTGCAAACTGCTCCTTTGTGGTATACTAGTATGACCATGCTCAGTGTGTACATCATGTCCCTTACTGTCATTATGCTCATCATGTCCCTCATCACTGTCATCATCTCTAGTAGGTATATTAATGGCTACATGAAATAGTGATGTAGGTAGTGTGGAGGTGTCTAGTGAAGAATGACCTGTTGAATATGAATGATAAGAAGGTTGTGGTGGATGAGAAGAAGTATATGGATGAGTGGAGGGTGATGGAGGAATGTGGGGAGCTAGCTGAGTAGGTAGTTCATTGAATATCTCATTAGCTATGAAGGCCTCCCAAGTAATGCCTAGTTGATCCAAGTGATGGAGGACTATTGTTTTGATAATAGAATG